>SKCR01017419.1:0-43914 GCA_019454045.1 Zanthoxylum bungeanum | reverse complement strand
TCATCTATATCCCAAGTATAATATGGATAGCCTGTGACGGAGGGATTATACGTATGCAATGACCTCGGCCTGTATAGTTTATCAAGATTATATGTGGTCGTCATAATCCATGAGTAGGTGGATTATGGACACGAAATTGGATTTCGTGACGGATAAATCTAAACTTAGAGAGTCCCATAATATGAAGTGTACTCGTTGAGCACTTGGGCAACGCGATATGAATAATACAGATTATTCATAGTACTTCAACGGATTAACTGAGTTAATTAGGATCGTTTAATCGGTTAAACGATAACACATGCATTAGGGGATTTTGTTCGATCGTAATTATTGTGTATTTGTATCTGATACATAATATGATTAGATACACATTAATTATTCATCAAATGATATTTTGACACATGCCATAAATATATGTATTTGTTATTTATTGTAAATAAAAATACATGTATAATAATAATTATATTAATTGATTAATTGTTAAATATTTAATAATTAATTAATTAAACCTTTTTCATAAATGTTATGAAATATGGTAAGTTATTATTGGAACAAATGGCATGAATTAATTAAACTTAATGTGTCCAATATTGATTGGATAACATAAAGTTTACTTTAATTAATTAGATTAATTTTTACCAAAATTGACCAAATTGCCCTCATTTTGATGACTAAGTCGGTCATGGAGAGTTTAAAAAAAAAATGTTTTATTTCTTCTTCATTCTCCACCATGTCGTGAGCTCCATAAAACAATAGCCTTAGGATTTGCTTCATCAAATCCACGAAGTAATGAAGGAAAATTAAGAAAAAAGTTTGGGATTTCAAGAGATTAAAAGGTAATCTACTTAACCGTAAGCTTAAAAATTTGATTTCTTGTTTCTTGATGATGTAGAAAGGTTCTAGGGTTCCTTCAAATCTGAATTTTTGGGGCTTTTTTTTGTGAATAATGGAGATGGAAGTGAAATGCATGTGTGAGGTAGTATTGAATGAAATTAGTGTAATTAGTATCCAATTTAGTCATTTGATGATATGTTGTCATTCTAGAGTGTTATAAACACTCTTGTAGCACCTATAATTGTTCTTGGGTTGTTCATATGTGGTGACTTGATTTGGTGTTGAGATTAATTTGATTAATGTTGAAAATTTGGATTTGAAGCATGAAAAATAGGCAATTTCATTTTTTGTTTCAGAGCTGGAAATAATTCTGATTTTGTGATGAGATTGTTGTCTTATGAATGTAATTAATGTGTTTTGGGAGTTGAAACAATTGCTGGAAAGTGTTTCGGAGTTGAAATAAGCGAAAACGGCCAAAAACGGCATTATCAGGTGACTTTTGAGCCAACCGGGTGACGGCTGTCCAAACAGTGAGTTTGTCACTGTTCGGGCAGCCCATGAACTTCATTGACACTATTGGGGCTGACCTGGATAGTCCCCATAAGTGTCGGGTGGTCGGTTTGGTCAAAAATACTTTTTAGGCCATTTTACGGAAAATTATTTTTCGTAAAAGTTTCACGACGTTTCATATATATATATATATATATATATGTCGTTATTTGATATCGAATAAATAGGTTTATGTGAAATATGAATAAATTATTCATATTAGATATTGAATAATTTATTCGGTAATTTGAAAAAATTTTAAAATTACGATTTCTTCCGAACCACACTTCCATTGCGCCATTCGCCCAAAACCCCAACACTCATATGTTACTCAACTCGAGGAGATTCTTATTGACAGTGGTGTGTACTTCCAACTATTAGGAATCATATGTAAGGCATTCAGTATTCGGTCCTACCAATACCCACACGACTATACGAGCTTCCAAAGCTCATGGTATATCGGGTTAAACCATTGGAACTATAATTCCAATATACGACATGTGCTAGTCTTCTAGGTTATAGAATTTCGACTGTATTCCAAAACCAACAACTAAGAATATTTACTTTAAGAATAGTTTATAATAGTAATATTTATCTCAATGTCGGACCACCTAGTGTCCAGTATTACTATATGACTGTTCTAAGGTCAATGTCATTCTTAGCATATTTATATATCAATCTAATATGCATAATGATAATACCATTAATAATGTGTGAAATGAAAATGTAGTTATTTTATTAATAAATAATAAAATGTACAATACATTGTTCGGATTAGCACTTCAAGCACCAACTCCAGCAAGAACCATCATGAGGAGAAATGTTACCTTAAATGATAGGTGAGTCAAAAGATAAAGAAAAAGAGAATTCGTACAATATCGAGCTCAATAGGCAAATACAAAGCAATTTTGAGATATCTAGGTTGATTTGACCCATTGGATCTCAATTTTTGAGACAAAATCACTTAACTGACTTACTTAGAATCGAACTGTCACCAGAAGTTTTCACACACACACACACACTGTGAGTGTAGCTTAGATGGTTTATTCAAGAACTTGGATTTGAGTTGCATTGAGTACTTTAAAAGTTCTTTGATTTCATTGATAGGCATTCTTTGAGGACATTGTTATATGTAACTACCATGACTTTTTCGTTCCTTTATTTTTGAGTGATTGCATGTGCATTTGAATGACGTTTGTGGGTGTCATCGTTGTAAGCCCTCACGAGACTATAACTCGTCTACTAAGGTCGTCTACGGATTTAAAGGCTTGTTGCATACGCTAAATGCAATTGTGGTCCCTACGAAAGTGGCTTAGGTTAATTTATTTTAGTTTTATTTCTTTTATTTGATTTCTTTTGTTTTGTTTTGTTCGAGAACTAGTAAAATGTTAAGTTTAGGGGTGTGATGAGTGGTTAATATGCACATATTTCTCGCCAATTTATTTTAATATTTTATGGGTGATATCGAGCTTTATGAGCGAATTGATGTGTTTTGGGTGCGTTTTTGTATGTCAAAATAGTATCACAACTCAATGGAATTAAGTATGGATAAAAATGAAAAGATACGGAGCAAATCATGGTTATTTTGGAGTCAAAACGTGCATCGCGATAATGGAATCGCGTCGAGACTCGACTAAACACAAAATTTTGGCAGAATGTAAATTGCTCCCTTGGTGATTTCGCGCGTCACGATGCCAGGGAATGAGCGTCGCGACGCGCGTGATTAAAACAATTGTGCGTTGCGACACTCCAAGCAAGTCGCGACACTATAGATTTTTCCCAAAACTCAATTTTTGAGTAGGAAAGACCTTCTGGACCTCTTATATAAGCGCAAGTTCGTCCTAAAACTTAAAAAAAAAAGTCTCATAACATATTTTGAAACCTCCATAGTATAGAAGAATGCCTAGAGAAAGGTAAGAACGAATGAATCAATCAGAGTTGGAGGAGTTAGACTTTGAAGAGAAAGACTACAAACAAGAATTTCTTTCTTCCATTTTCTCTCTAACTTTATCTTTTATGCGTTCTTTGCCTTGTATTAATGATCAGTTTATTTTTATTAAATATTATGAGAAACTAATTCATTAAATCTATGGTTGTAATGGATTTTGAGCATGTTTAATTAATTTAATTACATATTTTTATTCCTTTGAGTTTGTTATTTATTATTTATTATTTATTATTCTTTGTGTTTTGATGTTTATTTTATTTGTCTGACCAACAATAGAATAATCTTGGTAAATCCTTAGGAACTCGACAGAGGGAATTTGGGTTAGCCATGAGAATAATAGCATGTGATCTTATTCGTTGAATAGACTTCCCTATGGATAGACATATACCTAAATGACATATGTAGCCAATATTAGAACATGGCCTTAATGAATTTGGTTTTATTTAATTAACATAAACATATAGTTAACTAATTTATTATGAATAGTTTCACCTGATCATCGAAAGAAGCTTGTGAATAATTTAGTGTTCTAGGTTAATAATTATTAACAACAACCCAATTAAATGGAGGGTGCCTAAGCTTATTTTCTGCATGGTTAAATAAAATTACAACTCTAGGTTCTTCTATATATAAGGTTTTTAATGTGTGTTATTTGCTTTTTTTTTACTCTTCACTTATATCATTAAATCAAATTCTCATCTCAATAGTTTAGTTTAAGTTAAGTAGGTTAATCTTATTATTAATAAAATAAATATAAGTTCTTATAGGTACGATATCCGATATTTTATCACTGTATTACTTAAATGACATGTATACTTACGTACTAAATTTATAAAATCGCAATGAATAATGTCTCGATTTTGTTCAGAGATCAAGTGATTATGAACAAGAGAAATGTCAAGAAAATAGATAAATTTTGAAAATTAGAATCAGTCCTTAGCAAGAAAGAGAAAAGGAGGGTCCATGTTGTCATTAGGAGGGCCAACAAAGAATTGTAAACCCAATGGCCATGGCACCCACCATGTCCTTTTATCTCATTTGCACATACACCAACACTCCAAAGTGAACCCCCTCTCTCCCCCTTAACATCTTTCATAAATACCCCCTTATCACTTATTCTTCATTGCCTCTAGCTTCTTGCCTCAAGCCTTCACCTTCATCCTTCACTTTCTCAAAACACCAAAACCCAAAATGGCCATTAGAAAGTCAAGAAGCAAGCTCCCACAAGCAACAGTGTTGAAGCAGATTCTCAAGAGATGCTCAAGCCTAGGCAAGAAACAACAACAACAACATGGATCCTATGATGAAGATGGTCTCCCTCTTGATGTCCCCAAAGGCCACTTTGCAGTTTATGTTGGTGAACGTAGAAGTAGACACATTGTTCCAATATCTTTCTTGAATCACCCTAAGTTTCAATGCTTGCTTCAACAAGCTGAAGAAGAGTTTGGTTTTGATCATGAAATGGGACTCACTATCCCTTGTGAAGAAGTCGTTTTTCGCTCTCTAACATCCATGCTTAGATGAAAGACAAGTGGGTTTGGTTTTTGCTTTCTAGCTTTGGAGAAGATGATGATCCATTACAAGATGAAGCTAAACAATTTCTCACTTTTGCTTCTCTTTTTTTACATCTTCTCTAGATCTTGTGTGTGTGTGTTTTTTTAATCTTTTGAACCCATATGGGTTTTTATGTTAAGTGACTCTAACTTGTACCCAAGAAACAAAAATTAAAATGTTATATGGGTTGAATTTGTATAAAGTTAAGGGCTTTTCCTCACCAGTAATATGTAATGATATTATCAAATAAAATTACACAATGCATTGCATAAAAATATTAAAATAAAAATAAAAAGATATTTCAGACAAAATTATTTCTCCATATGACAAAAAAATAATTATGATATTTTTTATTTTGTAAATGTGGTGTGCATTATTATATGCATTTAATATTGAAAGAGGTTATTGAATTTTAAATTTTTATCATTAAATAAGAAACATGTAATAATTTTAAATTTAATGATAAAAATTTTAAGTTGACGTCATTTCGAATTTAATGATTTGATTTACAATTTTAATGTCCAGATATAAATAGTAAAATACATTAGCAAAACCCCTATTGATGTGCATGGCTTTAGATAAATGAAATGAAACTTGTGCAAGATGCATTTTTGATCTACAACTTTTTCAAAAAGGATTCTCACGTTATTATTAATTATCGCCCTCTTTTCTTTTCTTTTGTTTTTATTTTCGAAGTACCATAGTAAGTAACAAGTTTCAAATTTAACTTGCAAAATTTTCGAAGTCTAATGGTAGAGGTGGTCACGGTTCAATTTGATTTCAGAATCGAATCGAATTATTTGGTTGTATGGTTTCAGGTTGTTTGGAATCGTAACTTAATTATCTGTTTAAAATCGGTTTGGTTACTGTTCCGGCTTTTTAGAACAGCAGAACCAAACTAGGACCAAACCGAAAAATTCGGTTCGGTTCTCTATTTTTTAAGGGAAAAAATTAAAAAATTTGGTTCTATTCCGGTTCGAAACCGGAACCGAACCGAACCTTACCTTAAAATTACGATTCCAAATTTTGTGGAACCGTTTGGGGGTTCGGTTCGATTCCGATTTGGGAACCGTAACCTTACGATTCCATCCGGTTCGATTCTGATTCGGTTTCAATTCCGAACCGGCATAAATCACTTATTTATATGTTATCTAGAATATATGTACAGAGAAACCGCTTGAGTAGACGTGTGTATAATAAAATCTTATTTAGATCTTATTTATAGCGGAAATTTTATATACAGTGTACCAGCTCTAATCGAGGATTTCATATTTTGCTGTATAATGTGAGAACTGAGAATATATTTCCTGCTATTATTGAGTGTTTCTGTTTGAATTTTAATACATGTCAAGAAAAAATTCAGTTACCTAATAATGATATCATATTAAATATATAAAAATGAAATAATATTTTATCACATATGTTGAAATAGTAAAAAAAAAAAAAACGTTATCAGAAAAATTAATCATGCTTATACATCAAGCCATCAAGATATGTCTGGATGGGGAGATTTAAATTGAAGCTATCAACATTTTGGAATCATTATCATTTGTATTCAAACTGTAACAATGAATTAGCGTAAATTTCGGTGGAATAATCATGATCTCTCAATTCTCAAACTTGGAAGCATGCAAAATTGAAGTGTAAAATAATAATAATAATAATAATAATAATAATAATAATAATAATGGGGTTCTAGTGATATTCCTAATTTAAATAGTGATATATATTAATATTTTTTAAAATATATAATTATTTAAAATAAAATATCATTAAAAAATGTATGAAGAAATGTCTCTCAAAACTAAAAAATAGTGGGAAAAGTCAAAAGAATAGCATGTGATGTCGCTGACAAACTCTTAAACCAAAGTTTGAAGCTGCAATTTCTGAGAGACTGCTTGCAGCCATTCATGACTATGCTTGCTTATAAAGCTGCAGTAAAATTATTTTAACGTTTCCGTACAAGTAAGATGAGGGTTGGTGGGTTTTAGACATCTCAATCAAAAAAAAAAATCAGGATTCAAGTCTTGGATGGAGGTGTGTAAAAATATATTTAGATTTGTCCTATCTTTTATTTTTAAAAGAAAATATTACAATATCTTTCATGTGTTATAAACAGTGATCCTGACAATAGTCAACATTAGAATTTAGAGCTTTAAAAATTAATCAAAAAATTATGATCTTAAATCTAAATAAATTTTAAATTTTAAATTTATAACATGATTTATATTTTTTTTAATCGATAGGGAATAGAGACAAGAACTCAACTTAAGCCATTAATTTGAAGACAACTCATGATTGCCTTTTATTATGGATACATACTGCAGTCTCTGTCTTGGTTTTGAGATTCAACTATAACAGAGATGCTAACAATTTTACACATTATTATGCATCCACATGATATATCATCATTATAATAAAGAATTTAAATTCAGCTTTATATTATTAATTTTTTTTTTTATAAATTATAGTCAGTAATTATTTGATAATAATTAATATAATTAAATTTTAATAATATATTGCTATTAAATTACTCATATTAGATAATTATGAAATATTTAGTATAAATAAACTTAACACTTGATCCAAATTCTATTATTAAATATGGAAAAAAGTGAAGAATCCATACGTTCAAAGTCTTGGGATTGACAATTTAGAGTCTAGCTGAAATTAGACTTTTCTCTTGAAGTCCAATAAAATATGTCTGCAGAAATACACGTGTATTGTGATTAGAATATTCCTTCTCGTTTTCTTACCATTGCAATTAATTACTAAATATTTATTTTTGTTTGCTAAAATTCAGAGTTTTTCCTTTTCCAAAAGTTCATTTTCTTTGATATCTCATGGTTTATATAACATTGTGCGTATGGAGATTTCAATCTTCGACTGATGTTTGTCCATCGATGAACTGTTGTTAATTGCATGTGGTACACTTGTCACAAGACATGTTGAAATACATTGTTAGGTGTGATTACACATGTTATTATACATGATAAACTAAACTTGCATGCTAAGTTAAGTGGAATGCCATTAAAGTCCACTAATCTTGAATTGTGGTATGTGACATCATGTACTTTGGAGTACTGAGGTTGGGGTCGGAGTATCTGCATAATATTTCTCAGATGGATTTCGGGGTTAATCCTCTTCGAAATAGGTCAAGATCGGATTAGACTAATCTCGGGGTGCCTGGACTTTAGAGTGAGTTAACCTTAGAGTGACGTCACTTCGGAGTGACATCACTCCATGGTCAAATTCTAGTTTCTTCGAAAGTCTTCAATTTCAAAGATCATCCTCACATTTCCCGTCTATTAATACTGTACATTTAATAATATCATGATATGTGTCATTATTCTATTGGACCTATGCAGTCCGTAGTAGCTCCACTAAGGAAACGTGTTAAGGAAAATTCATTTATGTGATGACACATGGTTAATAATACAGGGCTAAAATTAGACATCACAGGTTTTATTTTTGGTAGCTCAAAGGTTGGTCTTTTCTTTGATGGAGGTTTCAGGGCATCTATTCGACTTGGTTTTGGAGGATCACTTCTTCCAACAATGATAGTGTTGGGGTTGGTGCTCAGAGCGTCAATTCCCGGTTGTATTTCTTTTGAATACTTCTGTAAAACATTATTATTATGAATAATATATGCAGTTTCTATAATATAATATATCTTTTAATATGGTAAAGACGTAATGACCTTAGAATGATTAGTCATGGTACTGTTGCAAAAGCGTCGCAACTGACATTGAGTAGTATCATGACGTTGTCATTCTCAGACAGTTCCTGGTCAAGGTTTACACTATTTGGTCAGTATAGTAAACCCGTTGAGACCGGTACATGTCGTATACTGGAATATATGATTCCAATGGTTTCTCAATGAACCATCGGTCTTGGAGACTGATATAGACGTGTGGGTGTTTATAACGGATAAACACTGAACGACTCACCGAAGATTCTTAATGGATGGTACACCAACGTCAATAAGAATCTTCTCGGGTTGAGTAGCACTTGTGATTCTTAGACTTGAGATGCCATTGTGGGCACATGAGACATCTTCTACACTTAGATGGCAGTCACGTTACCGATCTATTTAGATCAGACCTCCGCATGTTCGTTGGGTGTAGATAGATCCTCAGGGTGTCCTATGTGTGTCAAGATAGGATCCGTCAGTTCTGTGTGTCAGAGCATAGGTAGTCCACATGATTAGCAATCAGATAAAACCATGGGCCCATGGTACAGTTTAGAAACTAGTTCTAAACATTCTTTTTGAGATTGCTAATAGAATAGTCGACTGGATAATCCTTATAGAGATTTGACGTTTACATCTATATCTCTGGGATTTATCCGGATACCTGTGACGGAGGAATTATACATTTGCCATGACCTCGACCTGTATGAATACGGGTGGATAATTATGAACATGAAATTGGATTTCGTGACGGATATACCTGAATCTAGAGAGTCTCAATAATGAAATATACTCGTAGAGCACTGGAGCAACATTTATAAACAATATTGATTATTTATAAAGTCGTTTAAATGTTAAACGCAAAATACATGCTAAAGGGACCCGATAGTCATTTCCTTAATTATTGTGTATTTACATTTAATACTTGATTAATTTAAATACACATTAATTAATAGTCAAATTGAGATATTTGACTAATATCCTAAATGAATATATATATTTGATATTTAATGTAAATATTATATATATTTAATATATTTGTATTTAATTAATTAATTAATTAATTAATTATTAAATGATTAAATTAATTAAAATATAAATATCTTAACATTTGGATATTTGGATTAAATGATTTAGTTGCCTTTGTTGACTTAATTAAAATATCTATAAAGTGTTTATTAGATATTTAACAAGTTAATGAAATTGAAATTACATTTCCTAATATATATGCTTGTGAATTTCGGCCAAGGCCTTTGTGTAACAAGTATATATTGTTTTCTTTTTCATTTGGTAAATAACCTAATACACTTTCTAACCTAAACTCCATTAAAGAAAACAAAAGAAGCTAGAGAGGAAGAAAGGAAAAACAAAGGAAAAAGCTTGGATTTAGTAAGTTTTCTTAACTTGCTATTAGAGGGGAAATTATTCCTTATGTTCTAGGCTACTTCTTGTGATGTTATCATGTTGTTATTTTCTTTATTCTTTGTGTTTTTGATGAATGGAAGTTTGGTGAAAGTGTTGAGCATGTATAATGGTGGAAGCTTGTGACTAGTGTAGTTATAAGTATTCTTTTAAGGTTTTGGAAACTTTGTTGCTAATCTAGAGTTGTTGAACCACTCTTAGATGACCTAGATTTGATCTAGAGTTGTTTCATTGTGTTGAGACTTTGGTTGGATGGAAGAATGATGATTGAAGTAATTGATTTAACCAATTTGGTCTAATTTGTCCAATTTGAAGAAATTGAAAAATTAGGGTTTAAGACCTCAACCAAATGTGGGGATTTTCATTTATGTTGTGTATAAGGATGTTTATATGATGCATATAAAGTTTCATGTTGATTGGATTTCATTTGGATGTGTCTTGAAGCATGAAATTGAAAAATGCACAATCCCCCATTTGGAGGCTCTCAGACAAATGAACAAAATTGGGGATTTTTGTTTCTTTTGGTGTTTTGATGTTTTGAACATGCTAAGTTCATCTTAGAAATGATTTAGAATCATCCAAAATTGATTTCAACAATTTCGGACTAAAATGAACAAAATACCAAGTGTAAGGGCAATTCGGTAAATTCACTTAAATTTTATTTATTGAATTTTATTTCAAAATTTGATTATTGGGTAATTAAATAAATATGTTTATTTAATTAATCCGAGAAAATTTTTTGAAATCGGAAAATTTGATTTTCCACCGTTTCCGCTGCGTTACCGGATTTAGCCCCTAAAACCCCTACAGATAGCGTTTGAAATCCTTATCCTTTTATATTCGGATCCACTGTTGGGTTGAATTTATCCATGTTCTGGAAGTAATTCCTTACTATGTACTCAGCATATCGTGTATCTTCAGGAGAGCCTTGATGTATATCTTAGCAGTAAGTTTGGTGTAACAATTCTTGATTTACAACAGGCCTTGATTGAACCTGTGCAAAAAGACTTTGATGGTGTCTGTCTGCTTCTGCTTCATGCCAAAGATACTATCAATGGTATTTTGAAGGCATCTAAAGTTAGCATAATGTGCCAAAAAAATTTCACAAATAGTCTGGAAGTTCCAAATAAAGTTAGGAGGTAGATATATGACCCAGTTTAAGGCTTCTCCTTCTAGGCTGGTTGTAAAAGCCTTGAAGTACCAAACATATTCACTTGTCTCTAGAATCATCTTCTTCATGTTTCTCCGGATTGGAATTCCCCTTGAAAATCTAGAATATAAGAATCTGCACGTTCTTAAGTTTCTCCATACTCAGTATCTGTTGAGTGAAATAAGAAGTGTTGATTCTCCGAGTTGTTTCTGCTATGCTATCCTGGGACAATTTTGACAGTATTGCTTAAGCGAACGTCCTCATCACATTCCTTCATTCTTGCCTTATTGTGTCCCAGAGTGCTACTTTAACTTCGGGATGAGATAAAATCGGGCAGCCATTATAGGATGTTATAATGCAGATTGAATATATGGTCCCCCCGAAAATGTGGTCCGAGCCATTGTTAGCTCGTGTCCCCAAGTCAATTTCTAATCCTAGTTCTTTTCCCTTTAGAATCCCGATCCTCTCTGCCAACTTTATGTTCTCAATGGTTGTCTGCTCAAGGGCTAAAACTGCCCTTTATGGCTTCTATTCCAGGGTTTCCTGTGCTTCTGGCATTATGACCATTTCAAATTCTATCTTGGGATTGAACAACAGTCACCGCACCTAAACTCTGTCCTTCTTGCGCCATTGCTTTATTGGTTTATCGGAGTTCTCTTACTTTGTTTACCTCAAAGTTCTCAAAAGATCAATTTTTCAAAAGGTTTTGTGATGATGATAAGTAAGCTCGTCGTCACTCACATGTTGTTCTCATGCAATACACTGGGAAGTTTTTATTCTTAGCAGTTTTATTTTCCAAGAAAATCTTTCAAACATGCAAGTTCTTATAAAACTGATATTATCTTCCCAGATACATGATACAATAATTATCATTGTAATTCCAAGAAATTCACAAAGAATAATAAAGAATAATGCATGATGTATATTCTCGTGTCAACCAATCATGTATGTTAAAAGTTTTCTAGTTTTCAATGCATGGGTTGTTATTCTCATATGTCATCTTCTATTTATGTGAAATACAGTAGTGCACACGAGTTTAGGTTGTCAGTCGTAGGTTAATGTGAGCTCACCCTCTTGTTTCTCACTCAGCGTACTGAAGCATACTTATGTTTCTGGTGTACGAGGCAAAACTCAGGTGCATTGATTCACATGTTTTTTAACTTTAAAATATCTGTAGTCACCATCTCTTCATTACACATACTTATTAAGCATATTAGGGTTTATGCATGCAAGTATTTCATACAAGAATGACATAAAAGTTCAATTTTTCATATTAGCATTTCATGTTTTAAATTCATTTTCAATGGTGCATGATGCATGCATGTCATAATACAACAATTTTTTTTATACAATTTTCACTTGGAAAAACATGATAATTCGATGTCTTCCCCACGTCAATTTGATGAAGGTGGAAAAAAAAATTAAAGAATCTATACCTTCAAAGCCTTTGGCTAGACAGATTAGAGTCCAGTTTGTTAGGGTTGGTGCTCGGAGTGCCAATCTGGATCGTATTTATGTCTGATTCATGAATACGAGCAAAGCCATTTTCCATAATATTACTAATTTTAGTGGTAACACCCTTGTCTTTTATGCGCTTATTCGATCTAATTGCGATTAGATATCTGATTACGATTAGATCGAAACTGAATCTGATTCAGTGATACGTGTATATTAGACAAAGACCCTAGGATTTACAGTATAGTGCGCAGTTAAAACGTAGTTTGTAATTGACATTGGGAAGCCCATTATTAGTTGTATATCCTTAAATAAAGTTCCTGGTCAATATTTGCTAACACATGTCGGTTAGTAAAATCCGCTGAGACTAATATATGTCGTATATCGTGACTTGGTCCGATGATTTATCCCAATGAACCATGAGTCTCGGGAGACTCATATAGATATGTAGGTGTTTATTTGATAAGACACTGAATAACTCACTGAAGGTTTCCTAATAGATGATACACCAATGTCAATAGGAACCTTCTCGAGTTGAGCGAGCATAGTAGTCATTCGACTTGAGATACCACTATGGATATATGAGTTATCCTCCACATTTTGATGGCATTCACGTCAATGATCTAGTCATGATCAAAGCTCCGCCTGTTCGTTGGGTGTGAACTGATGCTCATGATATCCTGTGCATATCAGGATAGGATCTGTCAGTCCTGTGTACATGGCATAGGCATCCAGCACGTGTTTACGATCTAGTAAATCCATGGTCGTGGTATAACTTCAGAAATCAGTTCTTAGTGTTATTTAGAGATCGTAAATTGAAAGTCGACTGTATTATACCGAACGAATTTGACGTTGTTATCTATACCTCAGGTATAATACGGATGTCCTGTGACGGAAGGATTATACGTATGCTATGACCTCGGCTTGTATAGTTTAGCAAGATTATCGGTGGTCGTCATAATCCATGAGTGGGTGGATATGGACACGAAATTGGATTTCTTGACGGATAAACCTAAACTCTGAGTGTCCCACAATATGAAGTGTACTCGTTGAGCACTTGGACAACTCAATATGAATAATACGGATTATTCATAATACTTCACCAGATTAAGTGAGTTAATTCAGATCGTTTAATCAGTTAAATGATAAACACATGCATTATGGGATTTTGTCCGATCATAATTATTGTGTATTTGTATTCGAAACATGATACGATTATATACACATTAATTAGTCGTCAAATGAGATTTTGACACATGTCATTAAATATATGTATTTGTTATTTAATGTAAATAAAATACATATATATAATAATAATTAATTGATAATTTTTTTCATAATTTTTATGAAAATTGTTTAATTATTATTATTTACACTTGGCATTAAATTTAAGGTTAAAGTGTTAAATTTGGATTTTGACTACTTTGATTTTATATTTAATTTATTAAATATTTTTCATTTGTGATAAGTGTTATCACACATGTTAATTATTTAATGGTAACACATGACATGTATTTATTAAGGGAAATGTGGGACATTTTGATTGGCCATTTAAAAGCTTTATTATTAATTTAATTTGATTAAATTATAAAATGATATTTTTGTCCCATAAAAGTTGGTCAACACTTATTTAAAGAAGGAAATTATTTTCTTCTTCATAATATCTTCCTCCATGAACGTCCAAGGCCTATAGAAAATGGGTTTCAACTTTGTTTGATCAATCCATGGAGATTTGAAGGAAAAATCAAAGAAAAAGGCTTGGATTTAGGAGATTTAAGGTAAGTCTTCAAAACCTAAAACTTAGAAATTTGATTTCTTGTTTCTTGATGATTTAGAATGGTTCTAGGGTTCTTTCAAATCTGAAAATTTGGGGCTTTTTTTGATTGATGGAGATGGAAGATTATGCATGTGTGAAGTTGTATTTGGAAGTAATTAGTGTAATTATATTCCAATTTGTTCAAATTATTGTTGGACAACCTTGTTGCCATTCTATTGTGTGATAGTCACACTTATTATGCCTAGAATTTTTCTAGAGTCATTCATGTGTGGTGACTTTAAATGGGTGTTGGATTAATTTGATTAATCTTGTGATAAAATTGGATTTAAGCATGAAAATTTGGCAATTTCGTTTTCTGTATAAGACCTGGAAATGAATCTGATTCTCTAATGAAATTATTCTCTTATTAATTTTTTGGATGTGTTTTGGGAGTTGGCACATTTTCCGGAAAGTGTTTCCGACTTGAAATAAGAGAAAACGGCCAAAAACGGCGTTACCAGGTGGATCTTGAGCCAACTGGGTGAAGGCTGCCCAAACAGTGAATCTGTCACTGTTTATACAGCCCATGAACTACCCCGACACTATTGGAGCTGACCTGGGCATTTTCCATAAGTGTCGGGTAGTCGGAACGGTCAAAAACCCGTTTTAGGCCATTTTGCGGAAAATCGGTTTTCGTAAAAGTTTCAACAATGTTTATGTCAATATTTGATATTAAATAATTGGTTTATATGAAATATGAATAAATTATTCACATTAGGTATTGATTAATTTATTTGGTATTTTGAAAAGGTTTTAAAATACGATTTCGCCCAAACTCGCGCTTTCGCTGCACCCAATGCCCAAAACCCCAACAAAAATGGTATCAGAGCGGGTCTGATGCTTCATCCATTACATTATTCATGCTTGATATATGATATATAATCCAATTTTAATGTTCGCGCATGCTTGTAATCTGATATGTTTCTTTACTTTTTCGGTTTTACGTTAACGGAAAATATAAAGGTAATTTAATAGTTAAATTGTGTTATGTTTTCTAAAGTAGAATTGAAATGTTTAGAAAATGATTTAGATTAAATTTCTACATTGGATGTAGAGTAACTTCCATAGGAAAATCCCCGCTTTTAAATATGGATGTAAAGTAACGTGTATTGGATACATGTTTCTCAGTCCGTCTTGTCAATACAGTTTATGGGTAACTTTCTATGGCTGCATCCGAGATCATGCCAAAGTAGTGAGGGTGTAGTTGATATAATTTTATCCAAGCCGGTTATATATTGATACTAGACAAATTCAAGTGAAAGTGGAAATCCTGAACGTGCCAAAGCTGGCAGGACTACATCGGTAGCTTGAGTTTGTCATTGGCAAGTGAACCCTTGATACGCCTCCATGTGAACGTGCCAAAGCTGTCACAGCGAGAAACAGTCAGGACCAAAACCAGGAGTCACTGTTGAGTGATTGACAAAGAGTTGTCTACTTAATGAATATACGTAGGCGAGATCGTGCCAAAGCTGTGAGTCAAAATATATTCATGGGATCCTACTCTCACTATGGAATTCGATTTAATTATTGAATTCTCGTTGTCCGTTGGGGATTACGGTATTACGTAAAGTAGTGGGAGACACTGCTGGTTAAAAATCTGTAACTTGAGCATTGCGTAATTTTTGGAATTTACTGCTTTGTTTTCCTTACATTATATAATGTATATAGATTTATGCTTCTAATCCACTGCATGTCTATTATTAAAATAGGTTTTCTGACTTTACTTATGGCTGCGTAGTTCTAGAATATGTTCTAGAAAGACAGTAGATTTAGATATTTTTAGATTAGTTGAAACCATTGGTAACTGTTGTTTCGATTTTCTTGAAAATCAAGATGGTTTGTGACTTAGTTTCTAAGTCACGATTAGGTAATCTAAATAGATATATGGTTTAGGAAATAACTGTCTAGTTAGAGTTGTTTCTTATGCAGTAAGAATTGACTTGAATGGTTCATGTCTCGAGATTTTTGACTAGCATTAAGAAAACTCATTAAATGTTTGTTTGTCTTCTAATGACGTTTCTTGGCTTTAGTGACTTTTAGAAGTCACATGTGTGACATAATTTGCTAATCGATTATTTGCAAATGTTGTGAATAATTGAATGCAAATTATAAAGCTTAATAAAGGAGATGCGTATAGTTGTGTATAGAGAATATCGATTCTCACAATACAACAACTATATGTATTGGATACCAGATCTCTTATCTAGTTATTTAAAATAATGTTTAATAACTGTTTTGATATTTAATATCAGAACTTGTGACTATTGGATAGTTACTTGTTCTGTATAAACAGTTATTACATATTTTAAGACAACTAGTAGTGTCATTGATGAAAGATGAACATTAAGAAAAATAGTCGGTAATATAAATGACTTAGAATTGTGCTTTATGAGATTTTATCTTAAAAGCATTAGATGCTTGTTTCGTATGGTAAATGATGGTCTGATATGAGATCACACCACATATCTTTATCCATTTAATGAATATTATATTCAGGAAGTGATTAAATCTCATTTAACCAATGATCGTCATTGGACCACAGATTTATTGAACTAATACTTTGGAAGTATGTAGTTTAATGAATTAATAATTGCCTTAGATAGTTTTCTATACTCCGTAACTTAGTTGATGAATTGTCATGACTTAGTTACGTGTTTCTAATAGAGAACATGTTGAACGTCTTGAATTGTTCAAGAACTGTCAATATGTTTCTAATGAAACTCTGATAGAATATTTTGAATAGTTCAAAGATATTTTATCTGTAGTGTTGAAAACTGTGTCTTTAGAAATTCATTGCGCATCTTTGAATTGTTCGAAGATATTTGATTTGATCAAACACATGAATTTAAGGCAATTAAGTTCTTGAGTTATTTAAAGAATGTGATTCTTACTCAATATTGAACTTCCACGATTCCATTTTGATGGAATTGGTCAGTGGGAGTTATCGAATCTTATATGATTTGATTCGTTGATATTGAGTGTTACCGAATTAATTTTCAATACTCTTGGGGTTATGCTCCAGTAACACTAATTCATCACTTTAATTAAGGTTCCATTTGTTTCTATAGTTACATATATGATATGTATAATAGAAAATTCGAATCTTGAAAAGTTTAAGATTTGAAACTTTCTTTTGTATAATTGTTATATAATTGAAAGTACGTGTGACTCGGAGGTACGAGTGATAGGTTTATCATTTATTCTATTTAATGGAATATTGTATTCTATTTGATAGAATATCTTTTCTACGATCTCGAGTAATAAAATTATTTTGTTACTTGGTGGTTAACATTGGATGTTGATGATTGCAGAAAATATTTGACCTTTTGAAGTCAAATGTGAAAAATGATAAACTGTAATGGAACTACGTAATTAATAAGATGAAAAGACCCTTAGACAACTGTCGTATAAGTCTTATAAGATGTCATAATCATTTACAAAGTATCTGATACTTAATGGTTCTGATGTTTTCTTATCGAAGAAAATTATCCTATAACTTATAGTGGGAGCGATATTTGATATCAATTTTGGAAATTATCATTGAACCATAGATCTATAATTGTTCATGGCTTACGACGATCAAGTTTTGAACTTGATTAGACTTCCGTTATAAATAGTTCATAAAATTTGCAAATTATTTGCGCAGTAAAAGCTAAGTGAGCTCGATAAAGGTTTGACCTTTATATTATGACAATGAGAATAATTATACTCAGTAATCTATTGTAAATTCTGAGAATACTTATCTTTAGTCGCACTAATTAAACAATTAAGGATCTTTTGGTTAGTGTTGATATTAAACCGTGTGTTTTGGCTAAAGAATGCAAAGTGGTGTTCTTGAGTGATTTCTTCGAATAAGAGATCCGTCGTGATTTCTTTGTTTATAGAATTCATTCTAGAATGGCCCTAGAGTTTATATTCTGCTAAGATCACAGTTTGATATACTCGCTTATAGAGCCTATTGTAGACTCGGGTAAGCTTTCCGAAAATCCGTGTTCTCTGATTTTGATATTAGTCAAATTTTCTAGTTTTATCGAAGTATAGAGAATACGTATTTGTTAGTAGCGTCAGTGGGAGCGTACAAACTTCTTTCTAGTATTATATATCATGAGTCTTATTTTCTCCATGAGAGCAATGAGATTAGTCTCTGTTATATTTGATATAAAGTATTATATAAGATATAAAACTAAGAGACTTGTGAGAAACTCTCATTAATCGCATATTAGATATAATCTAATAAAGGATACAATAAGGCTATCTATATGACAGTTAGTATAACTGTTTGACAGTTAACGTGTCTTTTTGTATATAGTATTCATCTTTCGTAAATGATGGTTCCTTTGTTGAAAGAAAGATTGATTGGAATGTCTAATCAATCTTATGCATTATAGGATGATGGCGTAATGAATACTATATTATGTGCTATTAAAGATATCAATTTAATCGTAATTGTTACGAGTTATTTTGATGCGCTGCAGACCATATGATGGGTATTGAAAATGTTCTTTTTGATCTTCGAGATATTAAGAACGAGTTTCTCATACATGGAGAATTTAGTTAGTAACCATAAGGTCAGATTAGTTTTGATTCTAATTATGACATTAGATGGTCTATGTCATATAAAGTCAGAAAAGATGTAGTGGGAGTGTCATCATTGATTCTACTAAACTAGTGGAATCAGTTGCAACTTAAGAAGTATTGACTTATGAAGTTGCAGAGTGACCCTACATATTAGAAGTTTTCATATTAGTGTGGTGCTTGCGGTTGTCTCAAAGTATTTGGATTTGATTTCTAAATATATAGACAACTCAGTAGCCATAACACAATACTGATAGAGCGTCTGAGTCATATTGATGTGGAATTTGGATTCTACAAAATATGAAAGATGCTGGCAAAGGAAGACGGTTGGGTTTGTTGAACAGACTCGATTTGATAAAGCAGACCTACTTGTTATTGCCTTCCTCTTGAGTGCTGGTGAGCTCTTGAGGGCCATGAGTATGCAATACACATTAATATGTGTATATGATATCGTGGATTGACACTAGAGCAAGTGTGAGAATTTGTTAGGGTTGGTGCTCGGAGTGCCAATCCGGATCGTATTTATGTCCGATTCATGAATACGAGCATAGCCATTTTCCATAATATTACTAATTTTAGTGGTAGCACCATTGTCTTTTATACGCTTATTCGATCTAATTGCGATAGATATCTGATTATGATTAGATCGAAACTGAATCTGATTCAGTGATACGTGTATATTAGGCAAAGACCCTAGGATTTACAGATAGTGCGCAGTTACAACTTAGTTTGTAATTGACATTGGGAATCGCATTATTAGTTATATATCCTTAAATAAAGTTCATGGTCAAGATTTGCTAACACGGGTCGGTTAGTAAAATCCGCTGAGACTAGTATATGTCGTATATCGTGACTTGATCCGATGGTTTATCCCAGTGAACCATGAGTCTCGGGAGACTCGTATAGACATGTAGGTGTTTATTTGATAAGACACTGAACGACTCACTGAAGGTTTACTAATAGATGGTACACCAACGTCAATAGGAACCTTCTCGAGTTGAGCGAGCATATTGGTCATTCGACTTGAGATACCACTGTGGATATATGAGTTATCCTCCACATTTTGATGGCAGTCACGTCAACGATCTAGTCATGATCAGACCTCCGTCTGTTCGTTGGGTTTGGACTGATGCTCATGATATCATGTGCGCATCAAGATAAGATTCGTCAGTCCGGTGTACAGGGCATAGGCATCCAGCACATGTTTACAATCTAGTAAATCCATGGTCGTGGTATAACTTCAGAAATCAGTTCCGAGTGTTATTTAGAGATCGTAAATTGAAAGTCGAGTGTATTATACCGAACAGATTTGACGTTGTTATCTATATCCCAGGTATAATACGGATGGCCTGTGACGGAGGGATTATACGTATGTTATGTCCTCGGCTTGTATAGTTTAGCGAGATTATGTGTGGTCATCATAATCCATGAGTGGGTGGATATGGACACAAAATTGGATTTCATGATGGATAAACCTAAACTTAGAGTGTCCCACAATATGAAGTGTACTCGTTGAGCACTTGGACAACTCAATATGAATAATACAGATTATTCATAATACTTCACCAGATTAAGTGAGTTAATTCAGATCGTTTAATCAGTTAAATGATAAACACATGCATTAGGGGATTTTATCCGATCATAATTATTGTGTATTTGTATTCGAAACATGATACGATTATATACACATTAATTAGTCGTCAAATGAGATTTTGACACATGCCATTAAATATATGTATTTGTTATTTAATGTAAATAAAATACATATATATAATAATAATTAATTGATAATTTTTTCATAATTTTTATGAAAATTGTTTAATTATTATTATTTACACTTGGCATTAAATTTAAGGTTAAAGTGTTAAATTTGGATTTTGACTACTTTGACTTCATATTTAATTTATTAAATATTTTTCATTTGTGATAAGTGTTATCACATATGTTAATTATTTAATGGTAACACATGACATGTATTTATTAAGGGAAATGTGTGACATTTTGATTGGCCATTTAAAAGCTTCTTTATTAATTTAATTTGATTAAATTATAAAATGATATTTTTGTCCCCTAAAAGTTGGTCAACACTTATTTAAAGAAGGAAATTATTTTCTTCTTCATAATATCTTCCTCCATGAACGTCCAAGGCCTATAGAAAATGGGTTTCAACTTTGTTTGATCAATCCATGGAGATTTGAAGGGAAAATCAAAGAAAAAAGCTTGGATTTAGGAGATTTAAGGTAAGTCTTCAAAACCCAAAGCTTAGAAATTTGATTTCTTATTTCTTGATGATTTAGAATGGTTCTAGGGTTCCTTCAAATCTGAAAATTTGGGGCTTTTATTTGTGATTGATGGAGATAGAAGATTATGCATGTGTGAAGTTGTATTTGGAAGTAATTAATGTAATTATATGTCAATTTGTTCAAATTATTGTTGGACAACCTTGTTGCCATTCTAGAGTGTGATAGCCACTCTTGTTATGCCTAGAATTGTTCTAGATTCATTCATGTGTGGTGACTTTGAATGAGTGTTGGATTAATTTGATTAATCTTGTGATAAAATTGGATTTAAGCATGAAAATTAGGCAATTTCGTTTTCTGTATAAGACCTGGAAATGAATATGATTTTGTAATGAAATTATTGTCTTATGAATATTTTGGATGTGTTTTGGGAGTTGACACATTTTCCGGAAAGTGTTTCCGACTTGAAATAAGCGAAAACGGCCAAAAACGGCGTTACCGGGTGGATTTTGAGCCAACCGGGTGAAGGCTACCCAAAGAGTGAATCCGTCAATGTTCATGCAGCCCATGAACTGCCCGACACTATTGGAGCTAACCTGGGTATTTTCCATAAGTGTCGGATAGCCGGTTCGGTCAAAAACCCGTTTTAGGCCATTTTGCGGAAAATCGGTTTTCGTAAAAGTTTCACAAAGTTTCAACAATGTTTATGTCAATATTTGATATTAAATAAATAGGTTTAGGTGAAATATGAATAAATTATTCATATTAGGTATTGAATAATTTATTTGGTATTTTGAAAAAGTTTTAAAATACGATTTCGCCTGAACCCGCGCTTTCGCTGCGCCCAATGCCCAAAACCCCAACAAAAATGGTATCAGAGCGGGTCTGATGCTTCATCCATTACATTATTCATGCTTGATATATGATATATAATCCAATTTTAATGTTCGCGCATGCTTGTAACCTGATATGTTTCTTTACTTTTTCGGTTTTACGTTAACGAAAAATATAACGAAAATTTAATATTTAAATTGTGTTATGTTTTCTAAAGTAGAATTGAAATGTTTAGAAAATGATTTAGATTAAATTTCTACATTGGATGTAGAGTATAACTTCCATAGGAAAATCCCCGCTTTTAAATATGGATGTAAAGTAACGTGTATTGGATACATGTTTCTCGGTCCGTCTTGTCAATACGGTTTATGGGTAGCTTTCTATGGCTGCATCCGAGATCATGCCAAAGCAGTGAAGGTGTAGTTGATAGAATTTTATCCAGGCCGGTTATATATTGATACTAGACAAATTCAAGTGAAAGTGGAAATCATGAACGTGCCAAAGCTGGCAGGACTACATCGGTAACTTGAGTTTGTCATTGGCAAGTGAAGCCTTGATACGCCTCCCTGTGAACGTGCCAAAGCTGTGATTCAAAATATATTCATGGGATCCTGCTCTAACTATGAAATTCGATTTAATTATTGAATTCCCGTTGTCCGTTGGGGATTACGATATTACGTAAAGTAGTGGGAGACACTGCTGGGTTAAAAATCCGTAACTTGAGCAGTATTTTGGAATTTACTGCTTTGTTTTCCTTACATTCTATACTGTATATAGATATATGCTTGAAAATCTAAAGTTTGTCATGTCGATCAAATGTTAAAAAAAAAATAATTAAACTTATTATCATTATTTTCATAATATCTTAATTAGTATGGGTAATAAAAATTGATTCTCCATCAAAGCAATATCTTAAATAAATAAAACTAAATGAATTATCTTCATATTTAATGGATATTTGTTCTACTTCCATCAAATACACACATATATATATATATATTGCTTTTTATTGAATCAAAATAGCAAACAAATTTTTATAGAGAACAATAATATCATTCTTCCAAAAAGTAATGACAAAATTATCTTAATTGTTATGAAAGTGGCAAGCCTATAAATTAAATCTAAGGGACTAGTTTAAATAATTATATGATAATCGTAATTGATTCTTTATATATAATATCTTAATTTTTATTCTTAACTATTTTATTAACGCATTCCAACCTTGATTTAGAGAAAATAATTAAAAATTTAAGAGATCAATATTTAATAACTCAATTTTTAATTAAAAAATGATGAAAACATAAATTTAAAAAAAAAAAAAAAACCTTAAAACTTACCAAAATTTGTTAAATTCTTAATTCTAATTTAAGAAAGTAAAGTTTTTGAAAAAAAAAAAAAAAGAAAAAAAATATAAGGATAATAGTAAGAAATATATATATATATATATATATATATATATATATATATATATATATTAAATTAATAAATTTTTAAAAAAACATATATTATTACTTTTTTTTGGAAATCTGGGGGGCATAACATTGAATCCGTTAATGGTTTTGGTCATATTTTTTTATTATAATTTTTTTTTTTTACATGTATCTCTTGGTGGTATTTACTTTAAAAAATCAATTGAGAGTATGAGATTTTTTTTTTTTTTTTTTTTTTTTGGAAACGATGGAAACCCCGCCACCAAACCACCCATTCTGGGCCGCGGCGCAGGTAAAACCACCGGCTGTCTCAGGCTCTTACAAGAAGTGCACCCCCTGGATTCGAACCCAGAACCTCAAGGTGAGATCCTGAACCCTACACCACTAATTTTTATCTCTATTACTACTCGAATTCGTGTCAATGTCTTAACAAATGAGAGAGTATCAAATGATCATGACTGATCTCATATAAACAACATTACGACAATCTAAAAGACCAAAAAAAAATATGAACTAAGAGATTTTTTTTCCTGACATTCTTATTTTAAATAATTATATATTTTAATCTCCCTAAAATGTATAAATACTTAAAACTGAAATATCACTAAAAATGTCCCCATAGAAATGTCCAATATATTAAAAGACAAAAAATGGTGTATTAAAATCTGTGTTTTTTTAATATTTTATCTCACCATGTTCTTATTAATATCATGACTAGTCAAATTATATATATATACACTCTTTTGTACATATAGTGATGGCTCTAGGGCAGCTCACACATGTGATAGGCTCGACTCAAGGATTTGGTCGGACTCTAAATTAAAAAAAAAATAAAAATAGATACATGGATTATGATTTTGTAATAATATATGAATATTTTTTGATAAAATCACTAAAAATCAAAATCTTAAAAAATTTAATAACTATTGCAACAAACAAGCCAAAAAATCATTTTTTTTAATCAAAATAATTATATTTTAAAAATTCGTCTAAAATCTCATAATTCTTAGAGCCACTCGTGCGTATATACACATGAAAACACTAAACTGAACATAATTTTTTTGGTGGCAAAGGATCAGTTTCAATTCCAATCCCTATCATAAAAAGCATTGCTGAACCAATTTATTTATGCAATTTTGGATTTTTTTGTACAAAGTTGGACCAGTGCTGCCATATTCTTTAAATGCAACTACTGTATCCTCTTTTACTTTGAGCCACAAAACTCTTTTGATGCTCTTATTCATTCATACAACTGTCTTGTTCTCAAAAGAATATCTCCTGCTCCACAAAATCCATTTGAGAATTTCCCTCCTCAGGAAAAATAAAAAAAATCTATTTCCCATTATTGCCCATTCATACAACTGTTTTGTTCTCTTTCCTATTATTGCTTATTTCCTAATTACCCATTTCTCTTTCAGATGGGTCATGTTTGTCTTCCTTCACTCATAAATAAAGATATCAAACAAACTACTGATCTAAGAGGATACATTGTTCTTGGTATGCAAAGTTGAAATTGACGTAACATTCTTTGATGTGGAGCCTATCCGGATCATTAAGTGTTAATTTATTATTAATAGAGCAAGAGATATTAAGAATTTTTCCCATATAATATTTTTAATGGGAACTTCTTTTTTATTTTTTTCTTGGAAGGATGAAATACATTCATAGAGAAAAAAAGCATCATATGATGCTACAATATAAATTTTGTGTACTACTAATCCCGTACAACTATTATAAGGATTGATTCATAGTTGCTAAAATACGGATGTACTGAAGGATTTATGAGACAGACTTGATCTTCCCACCTCGACTACAGTCAGGAATATAATTCTTGTTGGACAAGATGTATTGTTAATCACTTTTAACATGCATAATTCAACCGAATTAATAAATAGTAAACATGCAATCTATGAATCAAACATAAACTCAAAAAAACCTGAGAATTATTCGTAGAAGATGATCTTTAAAACCAAGTCGAGTAAACTCTTTCCTTAAAAACTTATTAGCCTCGTCTCGGTACTCTTACGGATCTTTCGGCTAACTTTCTCCCATGACACTTGGTTGCTTCCCGTAAAAGGGACACATCTGTTGCAAATTATGTGTTATAAACCAAAATTTAACATGCAAATTAATCTTAATCATTCCAAAACAGAACATAACAATGGATACTTAGAAAAATCTGGAAAAATATTAAAGATGATGATGAAACTGAAATCCAAGTCGAGTTGTCTCCGTCCTTAAGAACTTATTAGCCCCCGCCTCAATTCTCTACGGATGGCTTTGTGGCTAACGTTCTCCCTGTATTACTTGGATGCTTCTTGTAGAAGGGACACTCTGATGAAAACCTGCCTGGAGCGAAGCCAGACAAACCCACACAAGACTGAAATCGTTCCCAAGAAAGCTAAGGCAGAACGAAATCAAAACTCTAAACCTCTGAAGAGCAAGCAACAGAAACCTAGAGTGCTAAGGGGGCGCCACAAAGGGTTAGCAAACCTTTGATAAGCCAAAATCAATGAGAATAAGTTGAGGGTTACTCAAGTCTCAAGATAATAGTGATTTTTATTAAAGGATTGATTTTTTTGTTATGATGAATAATGGCCCTTTAAATAGATGGCTAACCCTAGTTCTACTTAAGATAATAAAACCTAGTAAAATAAACCCAGTAACAAATAAAATCCTTAAAATTTTCGTACATGGGCTTTATAATTTAATTGAAGTTCAGCCCAGCACTTAAACATTACATAACCTTAAAAAATATATAACACAAAAGGTGTAGGGATAACTTGAATCCGGTTGGACCATGAATAATTCCGAATTGGAGTTTTCCATAAACTGCAAAGTTGTAGATCCATGAGTCTTCTTTCCAATGCAACTTGAATCACCAAAATCGGACATCGGATGAGAAAGTTACGGCCAAATATGAAGACTACGTAAATCATGCCACTACTAATGCACCATTCGGAAATTAAGCCCAAAATCAATCAAGGCAGCCCATGCATGTCCAAGACCCATTACATTCTTGACTTAGACATAATAAGACCTTCATATAAAGTCTCATACATAGACCAAACTCCAGAACCCAATGAATCTTCCAAATCCACCAAAATGGCCCAAATATACCAATCTGACCAAGCCATGTAATCAGCCACAACTTCAAATTAACTTGGCCCAACAAACAGAGCTCATTATGGATCACATCATTCTCTCTCTCTTGAAAAGGATTCGACCTCGAATCCGAACCCGGATCATAGATAAAAATGACAAAATCAATGTGATGACAATCCTGGAACAAAATAAAATCACACGAAAAAGAATGGTTATGGTGAGCAAAAGTTAATAAAGTCAAGGAATGACTTTTTTCAATACTTTTCCCATCTCAATCTCCACATTCCTACTCTCATTCTTAACTCCACTTGCAACTCCAAAGAGATTCCCAACTAGATTCACATTTGAAACCTCATTTAAAACAAACTCAACATGTCCATGTCGCTTCCTCAAATAATCAACACACTTATCATTAATCTGATCACACTTTACATATTCAGCCACATGAACTTTTTGCACCTCATAACTCATGGCCTCACAACCAAAATCAGATTGCTTCATATGATATTCACCCTTAACAGTAACTTCAAGCACCACATTGGCATCATGAACAACCAATTCAGCATCATTAATGTTATTGCTCACATCAATATCATCATTGTCATCAACATTATCAACCATCTCACTCTTATTCATAGAAACATCAACATGTTTCATTTCATTACTCAAGACTACGCTCATATCCTTCTTCACTTCACATTTTGCTAACGTCTTTTTCTCTATCAATTCAGGGAGCTCTCCTAGTAACATTCTAAACTCAGCAATCTCACTTTTACTTTTAGCCCACTCTTCTTCACTCCTCTGCATGTACAACTCTTCCTTATAGACCTCTTGTAGGGTTAAAGGAGAAAGCTTGATACTTTTTTCACCATACCTAAATTTATACATATTCTTATCCATATCATAAACTACTTTATTGAATTTATACCAAGGCTTACCCAATAAAACATGTGTATGACACATAGGAACCATGTCACACACTACTTGGTCAACATACTTCCCAATTGCAAAACTAACCACAACCTGCTTATCAACCTCGAACTCTCCAAAATCACTCATCCACTTATAAGGTCTATCAAGAGATATCAATGGTAATCCCAATTTTTCCACAAGGGTAATGCTAGATAAATTTGTATGATTCCCTCTATTAATAATCATATTACACATTTTACTATTGATAAGGCATCTCGTGCGAAAGATAAATTACTCTTTTGTCCATCAGATTGTGTATATAAATCTACCCCTAACTTGAAATACATCAACAATGATTAAAGAATCAAATAATCACTAAGAATACGAAGACAAACAAAAAGAAACGAACTAAAAAAAACACCAAAAGCAAAACAAGAACACAAACTAAACTAAAACTTGACAGAATTCGTAACTAATGTTTGAAAGAGATTTTGAGACTCGAAATAATAACAGAGATAGTTTGTCCAACCACTATCGAATTCCTCTCCTCGAGTACTTATAAATCGATATATTATGGGTCCCGTAACTCTTTATGGATTAAAAGATATGGCTGTTCAAAATCTAGTGCGCGGCTGAAAAAATTCTGGCGAACTTTTTTATTTTTTTTATTTTTTTAATGAACGAAACACAAAGAAAATAAAATGATAAAATATGATCTTGAAACCTTTGCTCCTGATACCAACTGATGAAAACATACCTGGAGCAAAGCCAGACAAACCCACACAAGACTGAAATCCTTCCCAAGAAAGCCAAAGCAGAACGGAATCAAAACTATAAACCTCTGAAGAGCAAGCAACAGAAACCTAGAGTGCTAAGGGGGCGCCACAAAAGGTTAGCAAGCCTTTGATAAGCCACAATGAGAATAAGTTGAGGGTTACTCAAGTCTCAAGATAATATTGATATTTATTAAAAGATGGATTTTTTTATGATGAATAATGCCCCTTTAAATAGGTGGCTAACCCTAATTCTACTTAAACATAATAAAACCTAGTAAAATAAACTCAATAACAAATAAAATCCTTCAAATTTTCGTACATGGGCTTTATAATTTAATTAAAGTTCAGCCCATCACTTAAACATTACATAACCTTAAAAAAATATATAACATAAAATATATAGGGATAACTTGAATCCGCTTTTGGACCATGAATAATTCCGAATTGGAGTATTCCATAAACTGCAACGTTGTATATTCATGAGTCTTCTTTCCAATGCAACTTGAATCACCAAACTCAGACATCGGATGAGAAGGTTACGGCCAAAATACGAAGAATGCGCAAATCATGCCACTACTAATGCACCATTCGGAAATTAAGCCCAAAATCAATTAAGGCAGCCCATGCATGTCCAAGACCCATTCCATTCTTGACTTAGACATAATAAGACCTTCATATAAAGTCTCATACATGGACCAAACTCCAGAACCCAATGAATCTTCTAAATCCACCAAAATGGCCCGAATATACCAATCTGACCAAGCCATGTAATCTGCCACAACTTCAAGTTAACTTGGCCCAACAAACAGAGCTCATTCTAGATCACATCACACTCATTTCACAAGAACTTGAACAAGGAATATGGATGAAACTCTCTCTTCTTATAAAAGACTTTCTAGACAATGGAAGACTTGTATGATTTTCAGGATTGAAAAATGAATCCAAAAACCTTTCTTTATATAGGCATGGAAGGGTGCCATTGAAGGAACACTTTGGCTAAGGGTGTAACCCTCATAAGGGTTATACCATTTCCTATGTCCAAAAAAGATCTAGAGATGCATCCTTCCAATGTAGAGGAAATGTCCCTTTACCTTTGTGCCTTTCCCATATGACACTACTTAAGAGACATGTCTCTCATACTCTATTACTATATATATTAGACAATTTATAACAATCCCCCACAATTCTCTAATATTAATACATATACTTAATAGATTTTCCGTGAAATAAAACTGCATCGAAATATATAGCTTTTGCCTTGAACCTTTCCTAGTGAATGGCAATCAGATTTACTTGGTAAACCAGTGACCCATAGTCTTGAACTATTCTGGCATTGGTGTAAACCAAGACAATTGCCAATACACAGATTTACTTCGACCATTTCTCATTCTACGGTTGTGTTCATTTCGGCCATAAACATTGGTCTTGGATTCATCAAGTACTTTAGGGAATTCAACCTTTAAACTCTCATGGAAGCAGCCTCACTTCTTACTTGAAATAGGTGATCTACTATAAATAGGTAATCTGCCTTAACCCTCATTAGGACTCTTATCATAATATAGTGGTCAATAAAAGCTTATCCTAACTTTGACAGATAGCACTTTGCGTCATTACAGGAATGGGAAAGAGTATAAAACTATATAGTGCTTGTTTTGAATTGCATAAAGTTTCAGTTGTCCATTTTGAACCTAGATCTTGGGATCTCCAGTTAGCTAGGTTGGGTTTCCACAGTGACAATTCTTAATTTATAGGCTTCAATCCCATTCCATTTGATGACTTCTCAATTTGCTCTCTAGGTAAACCTTTAGTAAGTGGATCTGTTAGGTTTTCCTTTGATTTGACATAATCTATCGAAATTATGCCTCTTGAGAACAGTTATCGTGTGGTATTATGTCTGCGATGTATGTGTCGAAACTTACCATTATACATTATATTTTGGGCTCTCCCAAGCCGATTGGCTATCACAATGTATGTTTATCGCTGGTACTGGTTTGGGCCAATTTGGAATATTCTTTAGGAAATTTTGAAGCCATTTCGCTTTTTTCGCTATTTTGCCTAATGCTATGAACTTTGATTTCATAGTAGACCGAACAATACATGTTTTCCTCAAGGATTTTCATAACACGACTGCACCACCAAGTGTGAAAGTAAATCTACTCGTAGATTTAGAATCCACTGTATCATATATTCATTTAGCATCGCTGTATCCCTTTAGAAAAACATGATATATCGTATAATGCAGAGCATATTTTGAAGTTTCTCTCAAATACCTCAAAACTCTTACTATAGCTTTCCAGGGGTTATGTCTTGGATTACTCGTATATCTGCTAAGCCTGTTTACAGCTTGAGCGATATCAGGTCACACTTCTGATGATTCTCAAATACTCTAATTTTGATACGCTTGAGCCAATATTCTTTGATAAATGAAGTAGGTCTACAGGAGTTCTAGCCACATTTAGATCTCCTTTATCATATTTCTCAAGTATCTTCTCAATATAATGAGTCTGAGATAATATATACTCATCTGATGTTCTGGAAATCTTAATTCCTAAGATCACATCAGCTACTCCTAAATCTTTCATATCAAATTTGTTGGTCAATGCTTTATTAGTAGACTGAATCATCTCATGATTACTACCAATTATCAGCATATCGTCTCGTAGAGACACACAATGACATATCCTTTTTGAGTTGATTTAGTGTATACACACTCATCACACTCATTGATTTTGAACACACTTGACAACATCTCTTTTTCAAATTTTTCATGCCATAGTTTAGGTGCTTGTTTTAATCCGTATAAGGAATTTACAAGTTTGCACACCTTCTGTTCTTGTCCAGGAACATTGAAACCTTTTGATTGTTCCATGCAAATCTCTTCATCTAGTTTACCATTTAAGAATGTCATCTTCACATCAATTTGATGTATTTCAAGACCAAATATAGTTGTTATGTTATAAGAATTCTTATTAACGTGATACGAGTCACTGGTAAATAAGTATCAAAGTAGTCAAGGCCTTTTTTTTTTCTATAACCTTTTATGACAAGTATAGCCTTGTACTTATCTATTGATCCATCCAGTTTCATCTTCTATTTGAAAATCCATTTGTAGCCCAGTGGCTTACAACTTGGAGGAAGATCAACAAAATCCCAAGTATGGTTTTGTAGGATAAAATCAATCTCACTATTGATAGCCTCTTTCCAAAAAGATGCATCCGACGAAGACATTGCTTCTTTATAGCTTTTAGGCTCATTTTCTAACAAGTATGTCAGAAAATCAGGTCCAAATGACTTAGATGTTCTAGCACTTTTTCTACGTCTAGGTTCATTTCCCTCAATATTTTCCTGTTGATCTGATTCTTAGTCAACCTGATCATGGCCTTTAACAATATCAATAGCTCTTTTGAGAGACTCGGTTCTTTGTCTTTCCTTACAAGGAAATATCTCTTCCAAGAATGTCACATTCATTGACTCAATTATCATATTTGGATTGATATCAGGAATTTCATACTTATCTACTAAGAATCGATATGCACTACTATTTTGAGCATATCCAATGAATATACAATCAACAATCTTGGGTCTTATTCTAACCTTCTTAGGTTTAGGAACCATCATTTTGGCGAGACACCCTCACTCTTTCATATATTTGTAGGACAGTACGTGACATTTCCACAATTCATATAATGTCTTGTCTAGTCTTCTGTGAGGTAGCTTGTTCAGAACGTAGTTGGCAGAAAGCAAGGCTTTCCCCCACAAGTTCTCAGGTAAACCAGAGCTTGTTAACATGGAATTCATCATTTCCTTCAACATTCAGTTTTTATGTTCTGAAATCTTATTTTGTTGAGGCGAATAAGGAGCAATAGTTTCGTGAATAATTTCATGATTAGAACAATATTCACCAAATGGTGGCACATATTCACCTCCTTTATCACTCCTGATTCTTTTGATTTTCTTGACAAGTTGATTTTCAACTTTGTTCTTATAGTGTATAAAGCTCTCAATAGCTTCATCTTTACTCCTTAGTAAATACACTTAACAGAATCGTGTGCCATCATCGATAAAATGACAAAGTACTTTTTACCGCCTATTGTTTGCACAACATTCATATCACACATCGGAGTGTACAAGTTCCAAGGGTTTAGAAATTCATTCTACGGAATGAAATGATGCTCTATGTATTTTTCTTCAACACATGCCTCACATTTATGTTAGTTATCAATTTTAAATTTAGGTATAAGGTCCATGTTAATTAATTTATGCATTGTATAATAATTAACATGTCCTAACCTCTCATGTCATATATTTTGTGACTCAATAATATAAGCGGAAGATGTAGCTTTATTATTAGTATTGTGTCGATTGACAGTCATTATATTGAACTTGAAAAGACCCTCAGTGATGTATCTTTTTCCTATATAGACATCATTCTTGGTCAGTACAAATTATCAGAAATAAATACAAGCTTGAAACCATTCTTTCTAAGGAGTGAACCTGAAACCAAGTTCTTCCGAATATCAGGAACATGCAAAACATTCTTCAATGTAAGCTCTTTCCCAGATGTCATCTTCAAAACCACTGTGCCTTGTCCAACTACTCTAGAGGTAGACGAGTTTCCCATTAACAGTTGATTGCCACCATCAACCTTCTGATACGAGGAAAACATCTTACTATCAGCACAGATGTGACGAGTAGCCCCAGTGTCTACCCACTATTCTCTCAGGTTCCCAAGCAAGTTCGCTTCTGTTACAACTGCTGAGAGGTACATCTCTGAGATTTCATCAGTTAATTGCTCATCCCCAGTGACATGGGCCTCAATTTTCTTTTCCTTGCCTTTGTCTTGAGACTTTTTATTTATGTAGTCTTTTATCATGTGATCGCTTTTTCCACAGATGCAGTACTTCCCGTTGAAATTTTTATTTGCTTGGAAAGAATCAGCTTCACTGTTCTTTCTCTTTTTGCTACCCTTTCCACCATCGACGATGTTGGTCTTAGACTCTATAATTTTGTAGCTAGTTTTCTCGGACTTCATGTTGTCGTCTTCGATCCTCAATCAAACTCCAATGTCTTCAAGGCTCATCTGTTTCGTTTTGTGTTTTAGATAGCTCCTGAAGTCCAACTCCAAGGTCTTCAAGGCTCATCTGTTTCGTTTTGTGTTTTAGATAACTTCTGAATTCCTTCCATGAGGGAGGGAACTTTTCAATGATTGTGGAAACTTGAAACGTCTCACAAAAATTCATTCACTCATCCAATATTTCATGAATTATTAACTGAAGTTCACTCAACTGAGATATCACCATCCTTGAATCTATCATCTTGTAGTCCAGGAACCTACCCACGATAAATTTCTTTTGTCTGGCATCCTCGATTTTGTATTTATTCTCGAGAGATTCCCAGAGAATCTTGACAGAAGTCATGCGTTGGTACACATTATACATGGTATTGTCAAGTCCTCCCAAGTGGTAATTCTTGCACAAGAAGTCGTCTGACGACCATGTTTCTTCTCGTAGTTGCTTGGTTGTTTCTATTTCTCCCTCCACAATACCCGAAGGATATTTGAGATACTTAGCTAACTGTAGTGTTGTCAGATAGAACAACATTTTACTTTACCATTGTTCAAAGTTTTCTCCACCAAAATTTTCCGGTTTCTCCCCATGAGCGACCGATATTGTGATATTTCCTCTAGCCATGTGTAATTGAAAAAACAAACAGTAATTAATAAGTCTATAAAAGACAAATTACACAACGATCAAACATATGATCCTGTTTAAGTGATATGCTAAGAATCCACTCGTTGTTATATTGGACAATAGTACCAAATAACACAAGTCTTTGAATTTTCAACTAAGGTTCCTTATGATAAATGAATAAAGGAAAATTCCCAGAGGACGAGGGGGGTCCGAAGTAACTACTTAAATCTCTACCCACTTAGGCTCTTATCGCATTGTTGACAGAATATCCTTTAAACACTATCTCAATAGAATATCTTAGACATTAAAACTTAATATTACACTTCAATTCATAATACAATAATAAATATGTGCAAATTTGTATGTGTATATGTATAAGTCAATCAAGCTTGGAAGGAATTACTTGTATATAGGTACACTTTTAATTCTCAGCTAAGTATGCAACAAACAATTAATTTTCAACTTTATCACTATGTGAATGATTGTGATAATTGAACACCCTAATAGTTGTTGGGATATATGCCCTAGAGCTTCATATATCGTAAACAGAATTGATTATTGTAATAATAATAAATGCATTATTCATTTATCAAAGTTGTTTGATTTAAATCGCATATTGTCCAATTGTCTTGTTTACCTTGATTACTCTTGTACCTTCAGACTTAGTGTTTGTTTGATGCACAAGAGGATTTAAGTCTGAAGTTAATAATCTAAATAGTCCATGGAGAGCTAACAAAGAGGTTACTTTGTTTGTGGTTTATCTATAGCTGTGGTCCATGCTATACTTATATGACGACCTTGATCCGAGATCGTTCATGTAGTGACATGAGAATGGAGGCACCTTGTATGATGAGATCATATAAGACTGGACTTAGATAAATATGAATTTCTTTTAATATCTGTTAACCGAATAAATTTATTTTATCTAATAGATGGTCATATATGGATTTGATCTTAATCCTGAGTGTACTACGAACTCTTGCATAGCAGGCTATGTTCTTTGATTTACTAAGGTGAGGTTGGTGTTGCATTCCCGGCCAATAACTACGTATTTTGGAGATATGGTTTGGTATGTAGCTAGGAATATTTTACATAGATATGAAATTCACTCCTTATGAGAAGCAGAAGAATATCTTTTTTAAGAGTTAATTCGGGACTTGAACAATTTGAGTGCTCAACTCTTCTATTACGAATAGAAAGTATTATATTCAAAATTATTATGAATTAATTATTCATTATAGAATCAGTGGTGCTTAAGAGATAAAATATTTAGAGGGGTTTAACGGACCTATGACCTGGCTATATTTATGAGATATTCGTGAAGGGCTATATCCATATGTAGTGACTATATCAATGGACACCGAAGTTGTTCGGCTTATATTTTCCATTTACAGTAACGAGAATTCAACTTCGAGTTTTTAGTGGAATAACGTGAAGCTAATAATTCGTAAAATTTGATTAAAGAGTTTAATTAATATTTCGGGATTCTTGGAGCTCAGAACCATAGGTCTATTTAGTCCCCGTGATAGCTCGATTAACTGTAGCAAACGTAATATAATTAGATTGTCTAATAATATGTTCACATTATATTTATATATTATTAATAAAATTAATAATATATTTTTTTTGTCACAAATGAAAACTATGTTAAATTAGTTTAACTTAATATTTTCTAGAATTATTTGATTATGAGATAATCAAATCATGATTATAAGATAATCAAATTAGTAATAATTATTAGATAATTATTACATCAAAATTAAGCTTATGACATCATTATTAAGATAATGATTTTTAAATTATCTTGGAGACAAAACCCAATGACTTTCCATGCTTTCCAACTTATTATATCTATTAGGTGGCATGTATACACCTAATGGCTTTGTCTTTTGCTTAACATTTCTTATGCTTTGGTATGGCCTTCACATTAATGTGTTTGCCATTGTAAGAAAGCATTATATGCTTAATGACAAATGTGGTTGGTTTTTTGGATGGAATATTATCTCCACTATCTCCACTCTTTCATTAGTTGAATCCATTCACACAAATTGAGAGAGAGAATAGAAACAAATTCACAATAGTTGTGAGTGAGTTAGAGAGAAAAATTTATTTTCTCAAGTGTTGAGAAGTAAAAGAAATTAGAGTGAAATAAGTATTGATATTATTCATTCAATATCTTTCTAAAAAGCCAAACACAATTTGTGACAACTTCTTTCTCTAATTAGTTTAGAGTTTGATTTTATTCTTCTCTAAAAAATTTAGTGTTGATCTTTGTGAGTGAAGCTCACACTTCGATTTGTTGGTTTTGAGATATATCTCAGAAGATCGGGTGGTTGATCCAAACGTTGGACATCAAAGGAAATACATCTACATCAAATTAGCAAAATCCATTCTCCAAGAGTTGGACGAATTTGGCTACAACAAAATGAGAAGGCAAAGAAAATTTTAAAGGTCATTACCAAAGCTGGTGCCCATATTAGCAACTTCTGTTGCACTAAGGAAAGCCGTTTTCTACAATTGGTATCAAGAGCTTAAGGTTGAAAAGTGTTTTTAACCCTTCTCCTTTTAAAGTTTCAAGTTTTAATAATTTATATGAGATATAGATTATTAGAATGCATGTTGGGATGAGTAGGAACAATTAGATTCATGAGATGAATGGTTTTTTAATGTTCATGTGATGAATATTTACTTTGATTCATGTGATGAATGTATTGCGTTGATCGTTAATTTTTCCGGCTCTTATTTTTAGTATTGGGAATGTAAGACCATAAAGTCATATTCTTTCAATTGTTGTAAGTTATTTCCTTTGTAATAAGTCCATTTTGTAACCCTTTTTGTAACTTGGAGGAGCCGATACCGTGAAGGACTTATAATAAAGTAATTCCGTAAAGAACTCAACAAATTCCATAGCCGATTTTGAAAGGACGGTAATATGGTCTGCACTCTAGATACAATACCACATACCTTTGGAATAAATAATATGCTTTTATCAAATAAATGGTTTAATGACATTTAGTCCGTTTGTTGTATTCTAAATTTTAAATCCTATTAGTGGACTAATATTTTAATAGTTAAAATTGATTAGATCACTATAGTAACTTGATTAAATTAGTTTAGTTAAGTAATAGATTAGTAGAGACTAATCAGGATTAGTGAATAAAATTTTAAAAGTTAAAATTGGTTATATCACTTATAATCTACTAGTATTAATAAGGATATGTTTTTATCCGAGCATAATCTTAATACATTAGAAACTAGCGAGATAGAAACCTTACACTTCAAAATAGTGAGTGAGAGAGGGGTATACTAAAATATATCCCACGATCTCCATTGTTATCCAGAAATGTGAGATTCAAAAGGTGCCTTGAGACGGCTTTTCTTTCGTCCCCCTAGGGATGGTGTCCATTTTAGGTCAATATCGGGTTTGGATTCCGAAAGGATATGGACTCTAGATGTATCTGGTGATTTGACCTACCCTACGACGGTACTTCACTAGTTAAGTCCAAGGGTTCCGAAACAATGGGTTACACTCACAAAGGAATGATTAAGTTCTTAAATCAAAGCTTCCTTGATCAAAATGATGGTAGTTGATTAATATAGGAATAAGAGTTATTTCAGATATATTAATCAATTGAGAATATCTCAATCTATCATGTGAATACTTGACCTACCCTATGGCGGTACTTTTTTGTATGATGATAGATAAATGTGGCATAATAATTCTTTTAGGTTTCTAATTCATGATACATTGATCATGCATCATGTTTAATTTTATGCATTAATGTTTGACAATTTTAATATGCGATGAATGAATGTTGAATGAGCGTTTATTATTTTTCAGCCATGGCATCTGCAACAATCTTAATTCTCAAACAATAAAAAAAATTAACTGGGAAAATTATGTTAAATGGAAAAGTGATATGAATGTTATTTTGGTCTATGAAGACCTTAAGTTTGTCCTAATAGAGAAATGTCCTCCTGAGCCAGCACCAAATGCTGGCAGAGCTACACGTAATGCCTATAATAACTGAATTAAAGGTGATGAGAAAGCTCAAAGCTATTTGATAACATCCATGTCTGAGGTTCTTGCTGCACAACATGGGCCTATGGTGACATCATCATTGATTATGAAGTCTTTACAGAACATGTTTGGGCAGCCTTCAGACCGGTAACAATATGAGGCAATAGTCTCTGTATTGACCGCTAGAATGAAGGAAGGTACATCAGTTCGAGACCATGTGTTAAGGATGATGTCTCATCTTAATATGGCTGAAACGCATGGTGCATGTAAACGCTTTCGAAGAGTTTCCTGCAGTTTAAAAGCAATTGTTCTATGAACAAGTTGACTTTTACATTAACTGAACTGCTTAATGAACTCACCAATTACGAGTCCTTAATGCTGGGTCCTCGTAGGTCTAATACTGAGGAAAATGTTGCTGAATCTTCTAAATCTGCAAAGAAGAAGAAGAAAAGCAATCGGAAGGCTAAGGCAAAACCAATGAAAAAGAAGAAAAATAACAAAGACTCTAAATATGCCAATACTAAAGGAAAATATTTCCATTGTGAACAACAAGGACATTGGAAAATGAATTGTCTGAAATACCTAACTGAGCTTAAAGAGAAAAAGAATACAGGTAAATACGATTTACTTGTCATTGAGTCTCTTTTAGTGGAAGATCATAAATCCGCTTGGATTGTTGATTATGGTGCCACTAACCATGTTTGTTGTTCTTTGCAGCTACTTGATTCATGGAATGACCTTACTGAAGGTAGCTTTACCATGAGATGTTGTTTCAGCTAGAGCAATGGGAGTTTCTAATTTGAATTTTAATCAAAGTTATTTATGTTTGAATGATGTGCTTTATATTCCTGGTTTTCGCAGGAATTTGTTAAAATAACAAAACTAATGGAAAGTGGTTTTTCTATTTCGTTTAATAATAAATCATTTATTACTAGTAGAAATGGATTAACAATATGCACAGGAAACTCCAAAAGTAATCTATATGTATTAAGACCGTTAATGCATGAATCATTGCTTAATACTGAAATGTTTAAGATTGAAAGATCTAAAACAAAACGGCAAAAGATTTCTCATGATGACACATATCTATAGCATCTTAGACTTGGTCATATTAGCCTTGACCGGATAGATAGACTAATTAAGAACGGAGTTTTAAACTAGTTAAAACTTGGTACTTTATCTGTCTGTGAATCATGTCTAGAAGACAAAATGACTAAGAGACCTTTTACTGGAAAAGAGATAAGAGCCAAAGAACCACTTGAGCTAATACATTCAGACGTTTTCTGCCCGATGAATGTAAAAGCCTGAGGTATTTATGAATTTTTCGTCACTTTGATGGATAATTATTCAAGATATGAGTATGTTTACCTAATGCAGCACAAGTCAGAAACATTTGAAAAGTTCAAAGAGTATCGTGCTGAGGTTGAGAACCAGTTAGGTAAAAGTATAAAAATTCTACGATCAGATCGTAAAGGAGAATACCTTGATAGAGACTTCGAGGAATTCTTAGTTGAGTATGGAATTTTTTCACAGCTCACAGTACTTGGAACAGCACAACAGAACGGTGTTGCAGAAAGGAGAAATCGGACTCTACTAGACATGATAAGATCAATGTTTAGTTATATCACTCTACCTAGTTCTTTTTAAGGGTATGCTTTGCAAATAGAAATGTATATCCTGAATGTAGTTCCTTCTAAGTCTGTTCCTAGGACTCCCCTAGAGTTGTGGAATGGTCGTAAAGCTAGTTTGTGATATTTCTGCATATGGGGGTGTCCAGCACATGCGCTAAAGAACAAGAGTACTAAGTTGGAACTAAGTTCACAGGTGTGCTTATTTGTAGGCTATCCTAAGGAAACTAAGGGTGGATACTTTTATAGTCCATAAGATAATAAAGTATTTGTGTCGATAAATGCTACATTTCTTGAGGAGGATTATGTGAGAGAGTTCAAACCTTGAAGTAAAGTGTTATTTGAGGAGCTACTTGTTGGTACGACCAGTAAGCCATTGTCAAATGTTAATAAAGGCATAACACCGTCTACATCTGAGAGTCAGATGCTAGTTTATCAGGATACTATACCACCTAGATGTAGTGAGAGGGTTGTGAGACAACCTGAACGCTATCTAGGAAATGGAGAGGTGTAATTTGTTGCATCTTGTGATGGTATAGATGATCCATTGACCTATCGTAGTGCAATGGAATATACTGATAAAGAGGAATGACTCAAAGCCATGAACCTTGAGATGGAGTCTATGTACTCTAACTCAGTCTGGGAACTTGTAGACCAACCTGATGGAGTAAAACCCATAGGTTGCAAGTGGATCTACAAGAGAAAAAGAGGAATAGATGGGAAAGTACAGACTTTCAAGGCTAGGCTAGTGGCAAAATGTTATACCCAGAAAGAAGGAGTTGACTATGAAGAGACTTTCTTGCCAATAGCCATGCTAAAATCCATCTGGATTCTTCTTTCCATTGCCACATATTATGACTATGAGATTTGACAAATGGACATCAAGACTGCATTCTTGAATGTCAATCTTGATGAGAGTATCTCTATGGTACAACCAGAGGGGTTCATAACCCAAGGTCAAGAGCAAAAAATTTACAAGTTGCAAAGGTCTATTTATAGGCTTAAGCAAGCATCTAGATCTTAGAACATAAGGTTTGATACTACGACAAAATCTTATAATTTTAAGCAAAACATCAATGAGCCTTGTGTCTACAAGCGCATCATTGATGGTAATGTGGTTTTCCTTGTGTTATACGTGATGATATTTTACTCATTGGGAATGATGTAAATATATTATCGGACGTGATAATTTTGCTAGCTAACCAATTCCAAATGAAAGATTTGGGAGAGGCAAGTTATGTACTTGGGATTCAGGTTATTCGGGATCGCAAAAAATGACTGTCAGCAATATCTCAAGCATCCTATATCGACAAGATTCTTGTGCGATTTAGTATGCAGAATTCCAAGAAAAGTAATTTACCTTTTAGGAATGGAATTCATTTGTCTAAAAATAGTCTCCTAATACACCTCAAGCAGTTGAGGAGATGAGACATATTCCATATGCTTCAGCAGTTGGAAGTCTTATGTATGCTATGTTATGCACAAGACCGGACATCTGTTTTGCAGTGGGAGTAGTCAGTAAGTTTCAATCCAACCTAGGATTATATCATTTTGTGGCGGTGAAACATATTCTTAAGTATCTTCGAAGAATGAGAAATTATATGCTTGTATAGAATATGATCCTGAGAGGATATACTGATTCTGATTTTCAGACGGATGTAGATTTTAGGAAATCAACATCTGGATCAGGGTTCACCCTAGGTGGTGGAGCTATAGTATGGAGGAGCATAAAGCAATATTGTATTGCTGACTCCACCATGGAGGCTGAATATGTAGCAGCTAAGGAAGCGGTCTGGCTCCTTAAGTTTTTAACAGATCCGGAAGTTGTGTTAGGGATATTCCCTATACCCAACTTGTGGATGGGCTATATGTACATGTATTTGTAATATTTTCATTAATTAATAAAATGACAATCTTTATTATACGTGTCTTACATAAATTATATGAATCATCAAACACTGTAATAAAGTCCTTGAAGTAATAAGATGATGGCTTCCACGCCTTATGAGAATCATTACTCTCAAATGTTCCTAGTCATAGTTTTGTGAATAATTTGGGCGTTGTAGGACACAGAAATTGACGACACTGTTCTAGGCTCACGGCCTAGTTGGGAGTACGGAATAGCTCACGGGGAACTAAACCGGAGAAATAATATGGAGTCACCACCCGGTGTGAACCAGGAAAATATGATTTAAGGCCGCACTCACCCCTCGCAAGGGAAGACCTCAAACCGTTGGGTTCGGAATGGTCTCTTACTTATGTCACTTGTAATGATATGATTTGTGCAATAAACTAACCGAATCTACTCAACATATATGTTCAAAGGTAGCTTAGATATAGTTCGCATGCATAAGAATAATAATGGAACCTATATATAAGTTTGCATGCTTTAAAGTAAATTGTCATAACGGCAAACACGCAATAACATACAATCATCACACAAGCATGCTCAATTATCTAATGCGGAAAATAAATAAGAATCTAAGCATAAATATAAATTAAATCCCTAATATGATATAAAATAACCTAATCATGCATAAAGAAAGAAAATATTATCGATTAAATCATGTTTAAGATAAATAACATACTAGCAACCTAATCATGCCCGAATACAATGTTGGATGAATGAAATAGGTGTATCTCTCAAGCGGTACATGGCATTGTATCCCGAGCGTAAACCGTAATACCATCCATTCGGACTCGGCTATGAAATTTACGTCTGAGTTTCCATCCGATATACCACAAGAAAGAACACATATCCATTCACCCAACGGCCACAACACAAATCAACTAACGAATCTCATGCGAAGATATATTAAAATTAATAAAAGAAATGAAAGATAATAAAGAAAGAAAGTGCCCTCAGGTCTAACCTTTTATGTCGCTTCTTGGAAGTGCGTTACACGGCCGTTGGAAGGGCTGATGATCTGTAACTCATCCGGTTTACTAACTCAACATTTTCCTTCACTGTTTCGCTGTTTGGGCTGCTGTTTTCACTCTGATTCACTGCTGTTTCCTCGCTGTTTTGCTGCTGGTTCTTTGCAGTTTTAAGGGGGTAAAATATGGGCTATTTTGGTGGCAAAAAGGGTACGGTTTCGGTGGTCAAAATGTGCAGTTTTGGTGGTCAAAATGTGCCATTTTTGGACTGCAGTGAGGTGATTTCAAGGGACTGTTTTGGCGCACAATGAGGGGCTGTATGTGGGGGTTTACTGGCAGGTTTTGGGACTATTTTTGTGTGTGCAGTGGACGTAGAAACCGTGCAGTTTTGGGGGGTTTATGCGTTCAGTTTCAGGTTTATTTCAAGAAGGTTTTGTGGCAGTGAAGGGGACTTTGATGTGAGGCAATGGGCGTGAGGGCAGTGTAGTAAGGTAGTGATATGCGGCAATATGAAGGGAATGTGAGAGGCTTTGGGCGTGTCTTCTAGGGTTTGGAAGGGTGGGTGAATGCCTCTTTTTATAGGCAAAAGGTTGTAAGCAATCCTAGTTTGAATAGGAAAGGATATTCTAATGATGGTGACATCTCCTAATTAGTATCTCATAAGGAATGAATCTCATTAATTTAGGATAGTGATTGGTTTTTATTAGGAAATGGATCTATGAGATTTCTTTTACTTAGGAAAGGATTTGATTTGATTTAAGCATGTGTTAAATGTGCATCTTGCTAATTAGGAGAGCCATTGGCGTGAACTTGGTCTCCTTGGGCGTGGGCTTTGGGTTTTTGGTAGGCTTGGGTATTTGGGTTTGGTATATGGTTTGATGAGTGGCTTATGGGGTTTTGGGCCGAGGATAAACTTTGAAACAGAGATCCAACGAGCAGACCGAAGCTAGACAACTGAATTAATTCCAGCAAAAAATGCCAATTTCCAACTTTACCCTTCCAATGTCTGTTTCTCGCGACTCCCGCAATTTAAAAGGTAGTGTCTCCATATGAGACTCATCATAGGGACTTATATGCAAAAATACAGTGCCTCAGTGTGTGACAATGACAATCCTATCAAAGTACGTGCAATGCATTTTCACTTACCTGGCTCGCCAGCTGCCACTTGGCTTGCCTGTTGTTCTGAACTGAATTGATGATGTGCCATTCCTGGCGTGCTAAACCCCGTACCTAGGGTGTCGCGGTAGTCCACTATTGTCCACAATACTCCACGGTAGTCCACGGTAGTCCACAATACTCCATGATAGTCCACGGTAGTCCACATAGTCAACAATACTCCACGGTAGTCCACGATAGTCCACAATACTCTACGATAGTCCACAGTGATCCACGGTAGTCCACAATACT
>SKCR01017418.1:0-83965 GCA_019454045.1 Zanthoxylum bungeanum | reverse complement strand
TTTTCTGAATGGATTTCTTGATGAAGAAATCTATAGGGAACATCATGAGGTTTTGTATCTAGCGAGAACTTGGGAATGGTATGTAAGCTTAAAAAGTCCATTTATTGACTTAAACAAGCTTCACGAAGTTAAAATCTACGATTGATGAGATAATCAGCTTGTCTGATTTTCTTAAGAATTCGCAAGAATATTTTATGTTTCAGAAATTTAGTGGGAGTATGGTAGTATTTTAAGTTCTCTATGTTGATGACATCTTGATCATTGTGAATGATATCGGGATGATACAAGGCGTCAAAGCTTACCTCTGTAATAATTTCTCTATGAAAGACTTGGGAGAAGTTTCTTATATCTTAGGGATAAAGCTCTGTAGAGATAGATAATGGAAGCTTATTGGGTTATCCCAGTCGATGTACATAGATAAGATCTTAGAACGGTACAATTTTGGTAACTTCAAGATAGTAAATATACCTTTCAGACATGACATTCATCTTTCGAAGAATATATGTCCGCATGCAGAAGATGATAAGATTAAAATGTCTAATCAAATTTATGCTTCATGTTTGGGTAGCATTATGTATGCCATGTTATGTACTAGGCCTAATATCAGCTACGCGGTTAGTGTAACCAGTAGATATCAGTTCAATCCAGGTAATAACCATTGGATGGCCGTTAAACATATCCTGAAGTATCTTAAGGGTACTAAGGATACGTTTCTGATATATGGAGGAGATGAACTGCAGGTTAATGGGTATACGGATTCAGATTTTCAATCTGACCTTGATGATAAAAAGTGTACATCGGGATTCGTGCTTACCCTTAATGAAGGTGTAGTTAGTTGGAAAAGTTCCAAGCAGTGATCTACAGCTAATTCCACCAAAAAGGTGGAATATATTGTAGCTTCTGAAGTTGCAAAAGAACCTGTTTGGATTAGAAACATTATCACATAATTGGAAGTTATCCCAAGTATCGAGAATCTGATTCTGTTATATAGTGATAATAATGGAGCCATAGCACAAGCAAAGGAACCGAGGGCGTATCATAAATCGAAGCATGTGGAACGAAAGTATCACATCATTCAAGAGATTATGTCGTGAGGGGACATTGTCGTGTGCAAAGTGCCGAGTGAAGATAATATAGCAGACCCACTTACCAATGCCATTCCTCCCATGTTATTTGATAAACATGTGGAGTCGATGGGTATGAGGTACAATCAATATTGGCACTAGAGCAAATGGGAGATTTTGTTAGGGTTTGTGCTATGAGCGCCAATTTCCCTTGTATTTCCTTATAAATATTTTTGTAAATATTTTATTATGAATAAAATAAACAGTTTCTATAATATAACTTCTTCTTTTATTATATGGAAAAGACGTAAATGACCTTAGAATGAGTAGTTATGATACAAATGCAAAATCGTCGCAACTGACATTGAGTTGTATCATAACAGTATCATTCTTAAATTGTTCTTAGTCAAGGTTTACAATTGCTTGGTCAGTAAGTAAACCCGCAGAGACTGGTACATGTCGTATATTGGAATATTGGATTCCAATGGTTTCTCAATTAACCATGAGTCTCGGGAGACTCATATAGACATGTAGGTATTTATATTCGATAAACACCGAACGACTCATCGAAGGTTCTTAATATATGGTACACCAACGTCAATAAGAATCTTCTCGGGTTAAATAATATAGTGATTTTTTCATGGTTATGGCTATATATGGCTTAGTGTAATTAGTGCACTTGTATGTTTACCTTATGGAGAAGGTATTCAAATTGGATTTTGCTACCTTTAATATTGATTAAAAAATTACAAATCCAAATTTCCTTTTTTGCCCGCATTTTCTGCCAACCCTATATATATAAGCTTTGCATTTTTCATTTGCTTCACAAAAAATGTAAAACATCCAAAAATATTACAAAAGAAAGTTGAGAGAAAAAGTGAAGGAAAAATAGAAGATTTGAAGATAACTTAAAGCCTTGTAAATTTTTTCAATTCCTTTTCAACCAGAAAAATATTTCTAGGGTTCCAAGCTACTACATGTGATATTTGGTTGTTTCTCTACTCATTTAGTTGTTGTAATATTGATGTTGGATTCTTAGATGAAAGATGTTTGCATGTATGTTTATAAAGAAAGCTTATAAAGTGTTATTAAGCTCTCTTTTGGTCATTAGATGACTTGGTTGCCATTCTAGAGTCGTTAGGCCACTCAATGATGACCTAGAATTATTCTTGAGTTGTTTCAAAGTGATGAGACTTGTTTGGTGTGTAGAGATTAGATTAAAGTGTTGGATTGAATTAATTTTTGTTATTTTTGGTTAATTTGATTAATTGAAAAATTAGGGTTTCCAACCTAAACCAAAATCGGGGCTTTTCATATATATATGTATATATATATATATATTGTATTTTGATGTATATAAGATATAAAATCAGTTTGGGATTGATTGGAAATCATCTAAGCTTGTTTTGACAAGATTGGACAGAAATGAACAAAATTGAAACTATATGGGTTCACAACAATTTGAGTAAAATATGATATTTCAGTTGCTTAATGTATTTTGACATGTATAAATAATTTTGGTAGTGATTTGGAATCACCTAATTATGTATTTGACAAATTAGGACTAAAATAATTAAAATTTAAAGTTTAGGGGTCTTACAGCAATATTGGAAAATTATGATTTTTTTGGGTAAAAAATCTGTTTTATTGAGTATTGAGTTATTAAAATAAATTAGTTTATTTTAATTACCCTAGAAAAATAAAAGAAATCGGAAAATTTGATTTTTCCGCATTCCGCTGCCTTACCTGTATATATTGCCCAAAACCCAAACAACGAGTTGGCAGAATAGTGGGTTTAGGTGCATTATATAAAGGGGTTGAGAATTCATTGTATGGGGTTGAATATTTTTGATTCGAAGCATTCATACAACTTGTAAAAGAAAGAAAAAAGCCTAAGGGAGGGAGAAATAGTAGGTCGGTCTGACTAGATCTCATAATAAGAATATTCTAATTCTTTTGCACCCTGGGACGTAGGCTGGATCCATTCCGCCGAACCGAAACGTTAAATCCTATGTTCTTATCTGGTTCTCTTATTTGCCTGCCTGCCGAGTTTGATTTTGGTTCCCATTAAACCAAACAAAATCATTGTTAGAGGAAAGTTTGTTTGAGGAGTGATTTTCCCGAATTGCCCCTGATATGAAAAACAACCGTCAACAAAAGTCAACACTAAAGACATGTTAGGGTGGTGTGCTCAGAGCGCCATTTTCTTATTATTTCTGTAAAACTTATGTAACATTTTAATTAATGAATAAAATAAACAGTTTCTATTATATAACATCTTTTTTTATATGGCAAAGACGTAATCGACATTGGAATGATTTGTTATGGTACCATTGTAAAAATGTCGCAACTGACATTGAGTTGTATCATGACGTTGTCATTCTTAGATTGTTCCTATTCAAAAATATTTCTATGATTCTTGGCTTCAATATGTGTTTCTTGAAATTTTCTCTACTCTTTAAGCATGTAATAAAATGGTTGGAAACTTGAAAGAAATATGCTAGCATATATGTTAATTAAGGGTTATTAAGCTCTCTTTTGGTTATTTGATAATCATGTTGTCATTCTAGAGTTGTTAGGACACTCATTGATGACCTAGAATTGTTCTTGAGTTGTTTCAAAGTAGTGAGACTTGTTCGGTGTGGTAGATATTTGATTAAAGTAATGGATTTGTTTAATTTGGTGTAATTTGTTAAATTTGAAGAATTTATAAAATTAGGGTTTATACCCTTTTCCAAATTTGGGGCTTTCCATATATGTGTTGTGTAATGATGTATATATGATGTATATTAAATTTTGGTGTTGTTTGGATTTGATCTTGACTTGTTTTGAACAAGATTGGACTAAAAATGCACAAGTTGGAAACCTTAGAGGCTTCTCAACAATTTTGTCCTTTTGTGGCTTTTGAGTTGTAATTTGTATTTTGATGTATTGTACATGTATAAATCATTTTGGGATTTATTTGGATCACTTAAATTTGTATTTGAAAATTTATGACTAAAATGAAAAAAATACAAAATATTGGGGGTCTCTCGGCAATTAATGAAAAATATGATTTTTGGGTAAAATAATTTTAGTTTTTAAGTATTGAGTAATTAGAATAAATATTTTTATTTTAATTTCCCAAGAAAAATTATTGAAATCAGAAAATTTTGATTTTCCCCATTCCGCTGCTTTTACCCGGAATTGTCCCTAAAAACCCTAACAAAATGGTATCAGAGCGGGTCTGATTTTGAACACTTGATATGATTATGCATTTAGATTTAATGTTTAATCTAATCTTTACTTTATGCATGCATTTGTTTATTTAATTTGATTAAATAAAGTAAATGGCATCTTTTGCCGAAATTCCCTATTTGTAAATAAGGTTTTATTTTTAATATGTAGTCGATGTATGTTACTTGGGATGTCTTGTCAATACCGTTTATGAGGATATAGCCGGTAGGAATTTATTTGTACTGAATAATTTTTTATATTAGGTAAATTCAAGCGAAAGCGGAATCCTGAACGTGCCAAAGCTGTCAGGGTTACGCAAGTATCTTGAATTTATCATTGACAAGTTTAACCTTGATACGCCTCCTTGTGAACGTGCCAAAGTTATCACAACGAGAAACGATCAGGACCGGAACCCATGAGTCACTGGTGAGTTGACAATGAGTTGTCTACCTAATGAATTTACGTAAGCGAGAACATGCCAAAGCTGTGAGCTGAAATATATTCATGGCGTCCATTTTTCACTATTGTATTTAATTTGATTATTTCTTATTATGAATATGTTTGGAGATTATAATTTTGCATAAAATAGTGTGAGAGGCATTTTTAGATTAAAAATCCATGATCTATTTAATGCTTTTGATATTATATGAAACTATTATGTCTGCTAACCGTTTATTCACTATCTATTTGATAGATTTACAAATGGCGGCACCTTCGAACAAGTCATTTGCTCGCATGCTTGATAGGAATAAGCTTAAAGGTGCTGAGAACTTTACAGACTGGGATATGGATTTGAGGATTTTCCTCGGATCCGAGAAGCTGTGATATATTTTAGAAGGTCCATTACCCCTTGCTATATCTGAAGATGCATCGCGTGAAGAGATTTAGACTTTCCAGAAATAGAAAGATGTTGATTTAATGGTTAAGTCATTCATTCTAAGTTCTCTGTCTCTTGAACTGAAGAGGCAATATTTTGAGATGCATGATGTTTATAGCATGATGACACAACTTCGTGAATCGTTAATGAACCAGAAACATGTCATGGTTCTTAGAGTAGCAATGGAATTGTTCCATTCTAAACTTGATGAGGGACAGGCTGTGAGCACACATGTGCTTCATTTGAACGATTTGATCGAGCAATTGAGGCGCATTGATTTCCCTCTCAATGATACTCTAGGATGAAGTGTCATATTTTGTTCGCTCCATGCGTCGTATCGCCAGTTTGTCATGTACTTCAACATGAATGGGATTCACTGCACTTACCATGAGTTACATAGGATGCTTCTCACAGCGGAGGAGGATTTGAAGAAGGGAGTGTTGTAGGCACTATTTTTTTGCATATAAGTCCCGATGATGAGTCTCATATGGAGGCACTACCTATTTAAGTCACATAAGTCGCGGGAAACGGACGTCAAAATGGAAATTCAGAAATCAATGTCTTGTTGGACTTAATTCGTTTGCTTAGCTGTGGGTTCGTTCGTTGGACCTCTGTTTTAAAACTTATCCTTGACCCAAAATCCCCGCAAGCCACACATCATTGCCCCAAAACCACCGCAATCCACACCAAGCACACCAAAACACCAACCACACGCCCAATGGACCACATTCACGCCCAAACCCATTAAAACACATTCAAAATAACAATTAACACATTAAACACATGTTGAAATCTAAACAAATCCCCTTCCCGAATTAAGAGAATCAAATCAAATTACCTTCCCAAATTAAAGAAATCAATTCAAATCCCATAAATCACATTCCTAGTTAAATTAAATCACATGCCTAAACTAAATCAAATAAAATCAAATAAAATCAATTTACCTTCCTAAAATGAAGAGATATTTTCCTTATGATACACAAATTAAATATCCCCATAATTACCCAATATTCTTTCCCTATTCGCATAAGGTAAACCCCAACCATTGCCTATAAAAAGAAGCACAAACCAACCCTTCACACCCCTGGCATTCACCCCTAAAACCTTGTAGCATTCACTTCTCTCCTAGCCTTCACGCCTCTCTCCTCTCTCTAAAAACAGAAAGCATAAACAATAACAAAGAAACCCTAAAACTGCCCACAGCCCTCACGTAGCCAACAACCATCTCATCAAACTCACTAAACACCATGCAGCCTTACATGTGAATCATACTCACGTCCAGCCCTCACGTCCATTCAAGACCACTCACGTCCAGCCCACAGATCCAGCCCTCACGTCCACTCACGACCACCTTTCACGTCCAGCCCTCACGCAACTCACAAACCGATTCCCAAACCACCTTCATCTTCACGCCAAACTGTCCTCAACATAGCCCCCAACTTCACGCACCAAACTACCCTCAACGCAGCCCCAACTTCATGCACCAGACCCCTCAACACAGCCCTCAAATTCACACATAAAACCCCTCAAAACAGCCCTCAACTTCACGCACAAATAGCCCCAAAACAGACCAATAATAACCTTTAACCCCGCAAAACTGCACCAAAAAAACCTGCAAACTGTCCACCAAAAACTGCACTAAAAACCGCAAACCAGTCCACCAAAAAACAGTCCCAAAACTGCATAAAACAGTCACCCAAAAACTATCTAAAACCCCAAATAACCACCTTAAATAACGACCAGAAAACAGTAGCGAAAACATAGGAAACAGTGACCTAAAACAGCGAGGCGACGAAGGAAAATGGAAAACTAGTAAATCAGAAAAGTTGTGGAGCATTAACCCTTCCGACAACCGCATAGCGCACTTCCAATAGAGGACTTAAGAGGTTAGACCTGAGGGCACCCTTTTTATTTATTCTCCTTTATTTTTTATTTAACATCTTATTTTACTTCGCATGAGTTTTGTTGATTGGTGTATGCTATGACCATGGGATGAATGAAATATGTGTTATCTCTCGTGGTATATCGGATGGAAACCCAGACGTAAATTCCGTAGCCGAATCCGAATGGACGATAGTGCGGTTTGTACTTGGGAAACAACTCCACGTACCACTTGAGAGACACAAGTATTTCGTTTCATCCACTCTTATGTTTATGCATGATTTAGTCGTTTAGTAGGCTATTTATTTTTCTAAGCATGATTTAGTCGTTTAGTATGTTATTTATTTTTATGCATGATTTAGTTGGTTATTTCCAAGCATGATTAGTTATTTCTTTCGCATTAGGAATTTAATTTATATTTATGTTTAGGTTGTTATTTATTTTTCGCTTTAATAATTCAATATGTTCATGAGATTGCGTGCTTGCCGTTATTTCGACTTACTTTTATGCATGCAAACTTAGATATAGGTTATATGCAAACTTAGATATAGTTTATATGCAAACTTAGATATAGGTTTTATGCAAACTTAGATGTAGGTTATTTTCTCGTAGACTTGCTTAGATTATTGCACAAATCCATTCATTACAAGTGGCATAAGTAAGGGACCATTCCGAACCCAACGGTTTGAGGTCTTCCCTTGCGAGGGGTGAGTGCGGCCTTAAATCATTTTCCCAGTTCACACTAGGTGGTGACTCCATTTTATTTCTCCGATTTAGTTCCCCCGCGGGCTACTCCGTACTCCCAACCAGGCCGTGAGCCTGGAACAACGTCGCCGATTTCTGTGTCCTATAGTCTGGCGACTTCACTGGGGATAGAGAATCGGCACCGAAATAATGCCTTGTAATGTTTGTGATTTGTGCTTTAATTAATCGTGCCTACCGTGGGTTGAAAGGGGTTTAATCAAAGACACTATTAGAGCTAAGTAATGGTTTGATGTCTTCCTTCATTCACTACCTTTATATAAGGAAAAGCTGTGAAGGCACCTAGATAATCATTTACTCGAAGCTTACTGTGATGGACTAATTTGGAGGACCTATTGTTTATTCCTGTCACAAAGGCGATAAGAGCCTAAGAGGTTTCGGTATTTAAGAGAGTCTGATCCACCCTCCCTCTGGGGAATCTTCAATAGGAAATCCATCTGACAGTCAGTCACGCATCATAACTCGTTGGCACGTACCTTAAGGTATAAAAAATGTGCGCTCAATTGGTCGCTCAGACCCTTGAGTGGGGAGACCTAGTTGTGGGCAATCCTTCATTGACGAGAGCCTTTGTCTACATCCCCGTAAAATCACACGTGAACCATAGTTATATGACCAATAGAAACTATCCATTTATGCTTGCGTTTAGGACCGTCGTCATTTGGATTAAGTTGGACTTTTTGTCATGAGGTATGGGCTTTTTGGGCCATTTAAACTGGGACGAATCCATGCTTTATGGCAGTTGGGCCAAAAGCTTCTGAAATGCCAATGGGCCATTTTATGTTTAGGCCCCTCATCATTTGAAGTTGTTTAGCCATGTTATAGCAAAAGTGTAAACATGTTGGGCCTTTTTCAACTGGGACAAGTTTGCACCTCGCAATAGTATGATTGAATGCTTTAAAATGATAATGGGCCGACTTATACATTCCATGCATCGCACGCATATATGCTAACTTGTAGTTTTAAAAGACATCATAGATACCCGTTGGGTTTGGGAAGAGGGCAGACTCACCAAAAGACCACTAGCCAACATGAGCGAATCAGTTAATGATGGATCTCGTATGGATCAACTGGAAACCAGTCTCACTAAGATTACTGAGCAGTTGCAAGTTTTGACCAATGCTGTGGCCAGTTTGATCGTACCCCGTATGGCCGATAATAGGAAGTTTGGCAACCAGAATAGAAAGACCTTTGGGGAACCTTCAAGGACCAAGCCCACTCCTTCTGAGGTCGCCCCTATCAGAAACAGACGATTCTCCAATTTTGGTAGACCTTTGTCGGAGGTGTTTGAAGAGCTTAAAATGCAAGGAATCATAAACCCCTTAGAACCTAAACCACTTCAAAACCATCTGCCCCGCTACCTTGACTTAAACCTATAGTGTACCTCCACCAGTAAAAAGGCCATGACACTGACAAATGCACCCGCCTTAGGCATGAAATCCAAGACCTCATTGATGCCCATAAAATACCCGACCCGTAAAAAGAACAACCCAACACACACAGAAACACCACCACCTACATGATCAACTTCGGCCTACCGACAGCCTTGTCCTCCAAACTCACAACCACCAAACTTCCCGCATGGGATACGGGGCAACAGTAGTGAAAATGAAATAGAACAGAGGGAGGATTTCTGGGAAAACTTCTCGGACAGTGACAAGAAGAAGGTGGCAAAATGGGAAGTAAATTTAAAAAAGAACTACTGCAGTTGGAGAATCTGATGTTCGAAGAAAGCAAGAAGACGAGGGAAGACGAAGTTGCAAATTATGGAGATGTTTGTTTTCCTGATCTTATTCAATTGTGATCCCACATTTATTAATAATAAAGATATTGATTCTGCCTACTTGTTCGAGTCTTTTCCTCAATAGTTAAGCATGAGTCCGATGATGAAATTATTTACTTCAGGGTGAAACCTTAGAAACGATTAGTGCGAGATGTACTCTCATACGATATTTTGAGTAATTGATCTTGACTAGACTCGCGAGCACTTAATTAGAGGATCTTATCAGTGGAAGCATAAGTAGTCGTCGAGATGACTAGTTGAAGAGATGGCAGATCGGTGAATGGTCGTTTGCCTAGATGTCCATCCTGGTTTACTTATGTTACGATATATGATATGGTTGGAAACGAAGAAAAAGTCTTTGAAAAGAAAAGGAAAAAATAGACCACCTATAAACGATAAGCGTGAAGCTACCCATGGGCGAGTATGAGGACCACCATGAGGAGAAATGCTACCTTAAAGGGTAGGTGTGTCGGGAAAAAAGAAAGAGAAATAAAGAAAATAGAAAAAGAAGAAGAAAAGAGAAAAACAAAAACAAAAACAAAAACAAAGTTCAAAAAGAAAAGAAAGATACAAAAGAAAAGAAAACCATATCATGTTGAGTACGAGGAAGTAATCACAGAGTATAATCAAGACATATAGGTTGGTTAGACCCACTGATCCAATTCTCCAAGACAAAATCATCGAGTTGGCTTACTTAAGGATTAAGCTGCGAAAGAACCTTGGCACACACACACTTTGAGTCTGGTTCAGATCATTTATTCAAACGCTCGGATTTGAGTTGCCTTGAGTACTTTGAAGGTTCTCTGGTTTCAACACTAGGCATCCTTTGAGGGCAACGATATGTATGACTATTGGGACTATTTTGTAAGAGGCAGTACAGTATGTTGATATGGAAACGTCACATCACATGACCTACTTTGACCTAATGTAAGTAGCAAAAAGCAGAAAGATTAGCCAAGTCTGGGGGCGACCAGTCTACCACATCGCAAATAAGGGATATACCGAGAACGCGAGCAATGAGGTAAAAGAAGACTGTGCAATCACCACAGAGAATTGACAAAAGGAAACTGTAAGCATGCCCAGGGGCGACCAAAGACGTTAGTGGGCGAAGGGCGCCAGAGAGCACAAGGAAGACCTAACCCAACGGAATAGGAAACTCATCAATGCATGCATGCATACACGTGACATACTTGCATTCTTTTGGTGTTTTGTTTTTATTCGCAGGTGTTGAAGAAAATTAAAAATCAGTAAATGACAGAAAGATAAACCGAGACTAGGGGCGACTAGTCTACCCTTTCTCATGCAGTTCGATTAAAAAATGAGCCATCTCTCATGAAGTAACGGTTCAAAAAAATGAGCCATCTATCATCAAGTAATGGTTAAAAAATGAGCCACCTCTCACCAAGTAACGGTTCAAAAATGAGCCAACTCTCATCAAGTAATGGTTCAAAAATGAGACACCTCTCATCAAGTAACGGTTCAAAAATGAGCCATCTCTCATCAAGTAACGGTTCAAAAATGAGCCATCTTTCATCAAGTAACGGTTCGGAAATGGACCATCATCATATCAGCGATGCCTCAAAATGAGGTTTAGCATGCCGAAAATGGCACTCTAAAAATGTAGCACATTTCAAAAATGGACCACCATCACATCAGCGATGCCTCAAAATGAGGTTTAACATGCCGAAAATGGCGCTCCAAAAATGGAGCACAGTTCAAAAAATGGACCACCATCACATCGGCGATGCCTCAAAATGAGGATTAGCATGCCGAAAATGGCGCTCCAAAAATGGAGCACAGTTCAAAAATGGACCACCATCACATCAGCGATGCCTCAAAATGAGGTTTAGCATGCCGAAAATGGCGCTTCAATAATGGAGCACAGTTCAAAAATGGACCACCATCACATCAGCGATGCCTCAAAATGAGGTTTAGCATGCCGAAAATGGCGCTACAAAAATGGAGCACATTTCAAAAATGGACCATCTCTCATCAGTTCAGTTCGGTAGTGATTCCTAGAGATCGCAGCATCTTGCAGAGATGAACCTCAGGGGTCGCAGCACCTCACCACATCATCAACTCAGTTCGAAGCAGCAGGCAAGTCAGGTGGCAGCTGGCGAGCCAGGTAAGTAAAACTGCATTGCATAACTTTGATAGGATTATCACTGTCACACACTGCATAAGTCCCATCAAAGTGGGGGCGACTGTAGGCACTGCATTTTTCCATATAAGTCCCGATGATGAGTCTCGTATGGAGGCACTACCTATTTAAGTCACAGAAGTCGGAAGGGAAATTCAGAAATCAATGTCTTGTTGGACTTAATTCGTTTGCTTAGCTGTGGATTCATTTGTTGGACCTCTGTTTTAAAACTTTTCCTTGACCCAAAATCCCCGCAAGCCACACATCCTTGGACCAAAACCCCCGCAATCCACACCAAGCCCATCAAAACACCAACCACACGCCCAATGGACCACATTCATGACCAAACCCATTAAAATACATCCAAAATAACAATTAACACATGTTCAAATCTAAACAAATCCCCTTCCCGAATTAAAAGAATCAAATCAAATCACCTTCCCAAAATAAAGAAATCACATCAAATCCATAAATCATCTTCCTAATTAAATTAAATCACATGCCTAAACTAAATAAAATAAAATAAAATAAAATCAATTTATCTTTCTAAAATAAAGAGATTTTTTCCCTATGATACACAAATTAAATATCCCATAATTACCCAATATTCTTTCCCTATTCGCATAAGGTAAACCAAACCCTTGTTGGGTTTTCTAGGTCAAACCAAGATCATATTAAGCGATGAAATGTGCGTCTGGGACACATGAACTGGGCGACGCATGCTGTCCCGGGCTCGCGGCCCGGTCGAGAGTACGGAATAGCCATGGGGGACTAAACCGGAGAATAATGGAGTCGCCACCCGGTGTGAACCGGGAAAATGAGATTTAAGGCCGCACTCACCCCTCACAAGGGAAGACCTCAAACCGTTGGGTTCAGAATGGTCCCTTACTTATGTCACTTGTAATGAAAGGATTTGTGTAATAATTTAATCAAGCTTAAGTAACACTTATTTCCAAGAGTATCATGCTTCTAAATCCATATGCACAAAAATAAAACTACTTACACCTAAATTTGCATATATTTCACATCTAAGATTGCATGCTTGAAAGTACATCAAAGTAGCAACGAACATACAACTTCATTGGCATATTGTATTCATGGAAACACAAGCACACACTAACCACACAAGCACACATAAAGGCGAATCAATTAATGGCAAACATGTGATTTCATAGACATATCATAAACAAATAGCCATTACATGTCCATGCACAAATAAAAGAGTAAACTAAGTACGTAATGCAACAAGACACTTAAGGATGCAATTAGGCATTAAAGTAAGCATGCTATGACGTGGTGCAAAAGAAGATAACTAATATGGACACAAACACACATGTGATCACTTTTCCAAGTGGTACGTGGAATTGTATCCCAAGTACAGACCGCATTACCGTCCATTCGGAATCAGCTACGGAATTTATGTCTGGGTTTCCATCCGATATACTACAAGAAATAATACTCAAATGCTATCATAACATTGATATATGAATTATACTACGTTAAGCCAAGACTAAGGTAGGTGATGCATCCAATATATGAAAGACGCGGCAAATATCATGGTAAAGGTAGCCTTTTAGGCTTTTCTTCCCCCAAATGGAGAACCTTTTTTGTCAAACACAATAAGCCCATGCGCTTTTCATTACAATGCGTACAAAGATAAAGATAACTATATGGAACTTCGTATACCCGATTGAACACATCTTGCATTCAACCGAATATACATCAACCGGCGCGGCAAAGCATCGTGGTAAATGATTTTAACCCCTCAGAATAGGGGACCTTTAATCCAACTTACTAAGCCCATGCGCTCGATCACATAATGCATATGAAAAATAAAGACAATAATATCAAACTAAGTATACCCGATTGAACACATCTTACATTCAACCGAACACACATCAACCGGCGCGGCAAAGCATCGTGGTAAAGGGTTTTAACCCCTCAAAATAGGGGACCTTTAATCCGACTTACTAAGCCCATGTGCTCGATCAAATAATGCATACGAAAAATAAAGACAATAATATCAAACTTAGTATGCCCGATTGAACATATCTTACATTCAACCGAACACACATCAACCGGCACGGCAAAGCATCATGGTAAAGGGTTTTAACCCCTCCAAATAGGGGACCTTTAATCCGACTTACTAAACCCATGCGCTCGATCGCATCATGCATACAAAGAATAAAGACAATAATATCAAACTTAGTATGCCCGATTGAACATATCTTACATTCAACCGAACACACATCAACCGGCGCGGCAAAGCATCGTGGTAAAGGATTTTAACCCCTCCAAATAGGGGACCTTTAATCTGACTTACTAAGCCCATGCGCTCGATTGCATCATGCATAAACAAGTAACATGCTGAATTTAAATGACGAATAATAAATCAAAGCAACAAAAATAAAAGAAAGTGCCATTTACTCCAGCGGTACGTGGAGTTGTATCCCGAGTACAGATCATACTACCGTCCATTCGGAATCGGCTATGAAATTTATGTCCGGGTTTCCATCCGATATACCGCGAGAGTTGACACATCTTTCATCTTATTCCAAGGCCACAACATACAATATTTCGTAATACATGCATATTTATCTACTTAAGGGCCAGAACATGCGTTTTAACATAATAATCATGCGAACAATACTCAATAAATAATAAAAATAAAACTGAAAACGAGTGTGAAAAATACCCTCAGGTCTAACCTTTTTAGCCGACTTTCGGACTTGCGTTTCACGGCCGTCGGAAGGGTTATTACTCCGCAACTCTTCCGGTTCATTGGATTAACGTCTTAGCTCGCTGTTTTGCTGCTCAAGCCACTGTTTTGACTCATTTTGCTGCTATTTTGCTGCTGTTTTTGGTCACTGTTTCAGGTCTATTAGGCTACTGTTTTGGCTCGATTTTGGGACTGTTTTGGGGTAGTTCTGGGTACAGTATCGGGGACTATTTCGGTGGTTACATGTACTATTTTTTTAGTGGTTACAGGGACTGTTGAGGGCTGATCTTTGGTTAGTTACTTACTTGATCACAGGTTGGTGAGGGTTATTATTTTTTTTGAGCAGTCTCGGCATTTGGGTTTATATACCTATTCGTTGTTCATGCGTTGAAGCTGTGAGTGGCAGTGGCGTGCGGGGGGGGTTTGTCTCTCGGCTGGCTGCTGATGAAGGGATGTGTGTTTGAGACGTGTGGCTGTGGGTACATGTGGCGTGGATTGAAGGTTAGTGAGTGGGGCATGTGGCGTTACAGGCTTTTAACGTGAAGGTTGCATGGTTTTTAACGTGGCTTAGGGGCTGCTCGGTGATTTGGCTATTGATGCAGTGTGAGGCGTGGAGTGCTGAAGTTGGTTGCTTATGGGGCAGGTGGCGTTAGGGAAATTTGTAGTGTTGTTTGTTTTTTGCCGAGAGAGTCAATAGTTTAGGGTTTACTTGGTGTTTTTTTTTGTGCCGTGAGTGGTGAGTGACGAGAGAGTTGGGCGTGAATTGAGAGAAGGGGAGAGGCTTGGTTAGGGGTTGTAATATAGAGAAGGGCTAGGGTTTCCTCTTTTCTCACAAGGAAGGGATTTTGGCATTAAAAAGAGGATTTGATTTGGTGTTGGATAAGGAAATCAATGGATTGAGGGGGGGGGGGACAAATTTTGGTGAATTAGGAAGGTTGAATATTTGATTGGTTTAGATTAGGAATACAATATATTTAATTGGTTATGATTGATTTTAATTAGGCATAATATTTCTTTAATTTAGTATATAATATTTTGGATTAGGAAGTTACAATATTTTAATTTGGTATAATTATATTTTATGTCTTATTTAATTTGTTAAATGACTTAATTAATATTTTATTTAGTTAATATTTAATTTAATTAATATTTAATTTAATTTGGGTGTATTTTAGAGGCCATGGCGTGTGGGCCTAGGTGGGTGTGGGCGTGGGCTTTGTCTTGGTAAGATAGGTGTTGTGTTGGTTAAATGAGTGGGTTTGGGCCAAGATTAAATGGTTCTGGGTTTTTTAGGCTAAAGGTGCTTTAAAACAGAGGTCCAACGAGCGAGCTTGGAGCTAAACAAGTGAATAAAAATCTAATGAAATACCGATTCCCTTCCGACGACCGTTTCCCGCAATATCCTTAACTAAAAGGTAGTGTCTCCAGATGAGACTCATCATAGGGACTCACATGCAAAAATGCAGTGCCTACAGTGCGAATACAGCAAAGTAAAGCTGCAGAAATACTCACTTTGATCGGCTTTGCGATGTGAAGAACACAAAAAATTCTTCATGAGACTCTCGGCCAAGCTCATCTTTTTCCTCTTGAGATGTTCTTCAAGCTCCAAGCTTTGAAAAAGGATTCCATGCTCATGAATGGGTTTCCCTATCACCTTTGTGTGACCCCTTGGATGTGCTAGCATCATTGAAAATTTGCCACAAATCTTTCCTTATCTTCTTGTTGCTCTCGGCCATGAGAGGAAATTTGAGAGAATAAGGCACCTTGTGCCGTGAGATGAGGGAGAGGGAGAGAAGAAAAAAAATGAGTTGTATGTTGTGTATTTTGATTTCAAAAATCAATTACAAAAATCAATTACCAAATTCAAAAAAAGGTACAAGCCATTAAAGCCTTCCAACAACTCACATCACTCACAAAAGTGACATTCATCACATCACTCAAACTTGATGTGACTTCCATCAGAAAAATGACTAATTATATGACGTGTGATGTGACTTATGGGCCCCACTTGATTCAAAATGCGAGTGGTCCCGTAAACACTCCCGGGCTCGGGTTCACTAATTCCTAATTAACGAACTTTCCGTTGCGACGTAATTAAATCAAATTTAATTAAATAATTTTGCATAGCAAAGTAACTATTCACGTCGCTAGCGAATTAATTCTAAATTAACTCGTTCGCCCGAATTAAAATCTAATTTTAATTCCGCGTCGAAATCTAATTTCGTATAATATATCGAATATATTATTTAATTGATTAATTCCAAATTAATCGTTCACTCTCTTTAAATAGAATTTTATCTCAGATAAAATCTCTCCGCAATTAATCCTAGAATAATTTTCTCTCTCTTATAATTAATCCTAGATTAATTATATCTGAGTCATACGTCATCGGTGAATCTTTGGGAAGCGACCGATGAGATCCCTGGATATGTTGGCAGTAAATCCGGTCGTCGGACTATCCGAACACGTACGTACCTAGTACTACGTTTTTACCGATTTACAAGACATGGTTGGCTTCTAGCAAAGCACCGTGCCTACCCAATTCTCTAGAAATATTCTTAAAGGAATATGTAATCTGTATCAGGCGTAGTATACGTAGTATTGCGTATTTCGATCTAGTATCGGATGTCACGTGCTAGGCATGGGGCTGGAATTGTGTCTGCCCCGTACGAAGCACATATCAGATCTCTGGTAACTAGTCTCTATAATCGGATAAATATGACCTAGTCATATTATCCCGATAGCTGCAGAATATAAGAGCACCAGTTCCGTATCCTATGTGACCATCATCTCCATATGACTGAAGTGATACTTCTATCTTGACATCACACCCAATACACTACGATTCTCAATATACCAAGAAAAGGCGTACACATTACCTGTTAAAGCCCTGGACGACCAAAACCAAAGTATATTGATTGTCGCAAGAATTAGCGATGCAAGTCTCAGGTTAAGACCCAATACACCTACCCTGATTCGGACTTCCATAGACACATAGTCATACTACCAATGGACTTCCGAGGGGTCTATCCAGAGCGAAGCTGTTTCCGTAACATCGGTAAACACAACCTCCTATTACACCTGCATGAGTATCCAATACCCAAATATATGAGAACTATGCTGTTATGCTCCCACAATGCGCACAAGTGCAATACTAGTCTATTCTGCATTATCGATGTCCAATCTCGATAATACTACGACTAGGGATATTTTAATGATTAAACCTTAGTGGATTAATATTGTCTCATATCTTATGAATCTGGAACTAATCATATTGACTTTTATCATTTATATATCCCGGTAATCTAATTACAAATGATAAAAGAGCATTTCCTTTGTCACATAGTTAATTTGTACAACAACACCATATTCTGTACAAATAGTGATGCTATTGGTTATAATTGTCCAACAATCTCCCACTTGGCCTATAGCCAATCACTCAATGTCCTACACTTGAACTATGTACTGTTCGCTCAAACTTCTGCTGAGAAACTACTTTCGTCAGCTGATTGCAAAGTTATCATCTGATGCGATTTATTAGATCATCACATCGCCACGATGTATGATCCGAACAAATCAGATGAATAATTGAAGTATATACTTGGATCGTTGATGGGACCATTAATTCTTTAGCATGTGCTGTAGCCTAGCTCAGCTGCTAACAGAACTACTCCTAATCAAATTAGGATTATTATAGATCCAAATGGCTTCTATTGCTGCCTCAGCTGCAGCAATATTCCGCTTTTGTTTTTATTTTCGGCAACAGTATCTTGCTTGGAAGATTTCCAGCTCACTGTTCTGTTATTCAAACTATATAGTACAATTATTATGACTTATAGTCATTTTTATCGGTTTGGAAACTTGCAGCAGTGAACCTAGTCACTTCAAGTTCTCCTTCTCCATAGTATAAGAAAGCATCCTTAGATTATTATCTAAGATACGTAAGGATGTTCTTAACATCAATCCAGTGACTATCACTTGGATTGGCCTGATTGTGACTCCATATGCTCAAAGCATATGAGACACCATGTCGTGTACATATCTTTCAATGTATGAGTTCTCAAAGAGTGCCAACAACCTTTAGATCTATCCCAATAGATCCTTATTCCTAGAATAAAGGTTGTTTCTGCCAAGTAGTCTACGGAGAATTTTCATGAAAGCCAAGCTTTCACCGATTGTATTATGGGAATGTCATTTCCAAGAAATGATATATCATCATTTTATATAGGACAATCATTGTCAGTGCGCTCCCACTCACCTTCTTATATACATAAGAATCATTTTCATTTTGAATTAAATCATATACCATTATGATTACATCAAAACGACAGTTCCAAGAACGCAATGCTTACTTCAATCCATAAATGGATCGAATTAACTTGCAAACCTTGTTTGCTTGTTTAGGTACGACAAAATCGTTAGGATGTTGTAAACATCCTCCAAAAGGTTTCCATTTAAGGAAAGCGATTTTGACATTCAGCTGCCATATTTCATAAATGAAACATGCAGCATTAGCAAGCATTATCCAAATGGATTTAACCATGGCAACTAGTAAAATGTTTCGTCATAATCGACACAATGTTGATAACGATACTTTTTCGCTACAAGCCTAGCTTTGTATGTTGGAATTTTTCCATCCATGTGTTTGGAAAATAACCAAGCCCCAAGATCAACAAGAACAAGCAAAATATATAAATACATGAATGAATAAATTGAAGTATGGCGGAATCATACTCACAATACTTGAAAATGGATGCTTAGATGATGCGAAAACTCCTCCCTTGTGCAGTGAAGCTCTCGGCCAAGAAGAAAAGAGGGACTCCAAGTCGAGTTTGATCCTTCCAAGCTCAAGGATTAGTTTCCCATATCACCTATGTATGATCCCTTGAAGGTGCTAGCCTTTGTTGTGATTTTGAATGCACAACTTCTTCAAATCTTGCACAAAAAATTGAAGAAAGGAGAGCCAAAAACTGCTTTGCAAGTTTCGGCAATGTGGAGAGAAAAGTTGAATGATTTTTGTTACAAAAAATCAATTTATATTTATGCCATAATATTTATTAAATTAATAATAAACTTATGACACAAATCATGCAATGGCTTAGAGTGTCAAACACTCAATTTCCATGCAAAACCATTGAGTGCATTGTACACTATCTCCATGCAATGCATTAGAATTAAATAATGCATAATATGACATGTGTCATGTGGGCCCCACACGTTTCCAAATGAAAGTGGGCCCACGTGCACTCACGCGTTCGGGTTCGATATTTCCGAAATACCGAACTTACGTCGCGACGTTAATTAAATCGAATTTAAATAAATAATTGCGCCTAGCGAAATTATTATTTACGTCGCTAACGAATTAATTCTAAATTAACTCGTTTGCCCGAATTAAAATCTAATTTTAATTTCGCGTCGAAATCGAATTTCGATTATTATATCGAATATAATAATTTTACGATTAATTCCAAATTAATCGTTCTCTCTCTATGTATAGTACTTTATCCAAGATAAAGTCTCTCCGTAATTAATCCAAGATTAATCGAGTTTGAATCATACGTCATTGGTGAATCTTCGGGAAGCGACCCAAGAGATCTCTGGATATGTTGGCAGTAAATACGGCCGTCAGATTATCTGAATACGTACGTACCAAGTACTACGTTTTTACCGATTTACAAGACAAGGTTAGCCTCTAGCAAAACGCCATGCCTACCCAATTCTCCAGAAATATTCTTATTGGAATATAAGATCTATAACAGGCGTAGTATACCGTAGTATAGTGTATATCGAACAGTATCGGATGATCACATGTAAGGCCTGGGGCTGGAGATGTGTCTGCCCCGTACGATACACATATCGGACATCAAGCAACCAGTCTCTTTGAATCGGATAATCCTGACCTAGTCATATTATCCCGATGGTTGCAACCATTATAGAGTACTAGTTCTGTATCCCTCGCGATCATCATCTCCATATGTCTGAAGTGATACTTCCATCTTGACATCACACCCAATACACTACGATTCTCGATAAATCCAGAAGAGGTGTACACAGAACCCGTTAAAGCCCTGGACCACATAACTAAAGTTTACCGATTGTCGTAAGTACTAGCGATGCAAGTCTCAGGTTAAGATCATATGCACCTACCCTGAAGCGGACTCCCATAGACACGCAGACATACTACCAATGGGATTCCGCGGGGTCTATCCAGAGCGAAGCTGTTTTCCGTACCATCGGTAAAACACAACCTCCTACCGCACTTGCATAAGTATCCTATACTTAAATATATGAGAACTATGCCGTTGTGCCCTCACAACATGCACAAGTGCAGTACTAGTCTATTCCGCATTATCGATGTCCAATCTCGATAATACTACGACTAGGGATATTTAATGATTAAACCTTTATGGATTGATACCGTCTCATATCATCACAATCCGGAACTAATCATAGGGACTCTTACCATTTATATCAAAGTAAATAAATTACAAAACGGTAAAAGGCAATTTCATTACTACATAGTTAATTTTGTACAATATAAAATATCATTTACAAAATAGTGACGCTATGGGTCATAACTGTCTAACAATCTCCCACTTGGCCTATAGCCAGTCACTCAAGCATCTAATACCTGAACTATGTATGTGTCGCTCAAACTTTTCCCGAGGAATTATTTTCGTCAGCGGATCTGCAATGTTGTCCTCTGATTCGATCTTTTCGATCTTCACATCGCCACGATGTATGATCTCTCGAATCAGATGGAATCGTCGAAGAACATGTTTGGATCGTTGATGAGACCTTGGTTCCTTAGCCTGCGCTATGGCCCCGCTATGTCACAATACAATAAAACGGGCTCAGCTGCTAATGGAACTACTCCTAATCCAACTAGGAATTTTCGGATCCAAACCGCTTCCTTTGCTGCTTCAGCTGCTGCAATGTACTCCGCTTCAGTTGTTGAATCGGCAACAGTATCTTGCTTGGAAGATTTCCAGCTCACTGCTCCGTTATTCAAGCAAAATATGTACCCGGTTTGCGACTTGAAGTCGTCTCTGTCGGTTTGGAAACTTGCATCGGTATACCCAGATACCTCAAGTTCTCCATCTCCATAGATTAAGAAAACATCCTTAGTTCTCTTAAGATACCTAAGGATACTCTTAACCGCCATCCAGTGATCCTTTCCTGGATCGGCCTGATATCGACTACACATGCTCAAAGCATAGGACACATCAGGTCGTGTACATATCATGGCATACATGATCGATCCAACTGCCGAGGCGAACGGAGTCCGACTCATGTTGTCTCTCTCATCTTGTGTTTTAGGACACATGTCCCTAGATAGATAGACGCCATGTGATGTTGGCAACAGTCCCCTCTTGGACTGATCCATGTTGAATCTCTTCAACACTTTATCAATATATGTACTCTGGGAGAGTCCAAGTAGCCTTCTAGATCTATCCCTGTAGATCTTTATTCCTAGAATAAAGCTGCTTCTCCCAGATCTTTCATGGAGAATTTCAATGAAAGCCAAGCTTTCACCGACTTTAACATGGGAATGTCATTGCCTATAAGCAATACATCGTCGACATAAAGGACAATAAAAGTCAGTGCACTCCCACTAACCTTCTTATATACACAAGGATCATCTACGTTTTGAATGAAATCATATTCTTTTATGACCTCATCAAAACGTTGGTTCCATGACCTCGATGCTTGCTTCAGTCCATAAATGGACCGATTTAACTTACAAACCTTGTTTGCAAGTCTTGGTGCGATAAAACCGTCAGGTTGTTGCATATAAACATCCTCCAACAGGTTTCCGTTAAGGAAAGCGGTTTTAACGTCCATCTGCCATATTTCGTAATCGTAATATGCAGCTATCGCAAGCATTATCCGAATGGATTTAATCATGGCAACGGGTGAGAAAGTTTCGTCATAATCAACTCCAAGTTGTTGACGATACCCCTTCGCTACGAGCCTAGCTTTGTACGTTTGTACGTTGCCATCCATGTCGGTCTTCTTCTTGAAGACCCATTTGCATCCAATAGGCTTTACGCCTTCTGGTGCATCAACTAGTGTCCAAACTTGGTTGGTATACATGGAATCCATTTCGGCCTTCATGGCCTCTTGCCATAAAGTGGATTCGATACCTTGTATTGCTTCCTCATACGTAGCCGGTTCAGTATCCTCAATAAGATTAATATCTACATGAGGTGAGATCAGGAATCCATACCTCTCAGGTATTACCCTGACTCTCTCCGACCTACGTAGTCCTTGTGTAATTGAAGATTGTGGTTCAGTCTCATCCTGGATGGACTGTTCATGTTCCGTTCTCGATTCATTGCCAGGAACAGTATCACTACGACTTTCATCGAGTTCTACTTTCCTCCCACTAAACACTGCATTTAGGAATTCCTTCTCAAGGAAAACCGCATGTAGAGCAACAAATACTTTGTTCTCTTGTGGGTAATAGAAGTAATATCCTTTGGTTTCCTTAGGATATCCAACAAATAGGCATTTATCTGATTTGGGTTCAAGTTTGGTACCTTCCAAACGTTTGACGTATGCCCAGCAACCCCAAATCTTCAGGAATGAGAAACCTGGTTTCTTTCCTGTCCATATCTCATACGGAGTCTGTTCAACAGACTTTGACGGAACCCTATTCAAAATAAGAATTGCACTTTCTAATGCATGTCCCCAGAAGGATATAGGTAGCTCAGTGCGACTCATCATCGACCTTACCATGTCAAGCAAGGTACGGTTTCTCCGTTCAGACACACCATTTAATTGTGGTGTTCCAGGAGGAGTCCATTGTGAAAGAATACCATATTCTTTCAAGTAATCTTGAAACTCATTACTTAAGTATTCGCCACCACGGTCCGACCGTAATGTCTTAATACTCTTGCCTGTTTGTTTTTCAACTTCGTGTCGAAACTCTTTGAATTTCTCTAAAGTTTCCGACTTGTGCATCATTAGATACACATAACCATAACGCGATGCATCATCCGTAAAGGTTACGAAGTATCGATATCCACCTCTAGCCTGGCTAGACATGGGCCCACAAACGTCACTATGAACGAGGGCTAACAGTTCAGTGGCGCGTTCACCTTTACCACTAAAAGGTGATTTAGGCATTTTGCCTAATAAACAAGATTCGCAGACGTCATATGAATTTGGATCAAATCCGTCCAAGTACCCACTCTTCGAAAGTGTGGATATGCGAGTCTTGTTGATGTGTCCCAGACGACAATGCCACAAATAAGTTTCTTCCTTTGGATTACTCATTTTGAGCCTTTTGTTTGTTATTTTACGTTTTGGAGATTTATTTATATTCAAAATATAAAGACCATTATTTGCATCGGCAGTGCAAATTTCTGCATCATCTTTATATAAATAACACCTGGTGTTTTTAAATACAAAAGTGTACCCATACTGGGTTAACAAAGATACAGAAATAATATTCCTAGTTAAACTAGGAACAAAATAACAGTCATCATTTAGTTTAAGTACATGCCCCGAGGGCAGTTCCAAAACAAAAGTGCCTACGGCCAAAACAGCAACAGAAGTTCCATTTCCAACTCGTAGATCTACCTCCCCCGAAGCCAGTCTCCTGCTATCATGCAGATCCTGCACATCAGTACAAATATGAGAACCACAGCCAGAATCAAAAATCCAATTTTATTAAGACTAGAAGTAGTCATATTTATCTCAATAACAAACATACCTGAGGCCGGTGCCTTGCCCGCCTGTATGTCCTCCTTGTGTCCCTTGTTCATGCGGCAGTCACGCTTCCAGTGACCTTTCTTGCCGCATTTCAGGCAAACATCTTGAGACTTGTCCCTTGGCTTCCCAGAAGCCTTTGTTGACTTGGCCTTGCCTTTGTTTCTATGCTTTTTCTTCTTAACACCCCCAGTTGCCTTGAGCCCAGCTTTCGGCGTTTGAGATGTTGATGCAAAGTGCGCCTCGCGCTTGTTGCCTTTCAGAAGCTCTTTCTCTGACTCCTTGAGAATCGATAATAACTCTCCAAGAGTATCATCCGAATTCATCAATTTGTAGTTGATGACAATCTGTTTCCAAGTATCGGGTAGTGACTGTAGAAGTACATCTATAGACAGCTCAGCCTCCAAGACTATACCCATATTAGCCAATTCTTCAATATCGGCTATCATTTGAGTCCCATGGACCTCAACAGAACTACCATCAGTCATACGGGAGCGAAATATTTTCTTCACTAACTCGTACCTCGCCATCCGCTTATTAGTGCGGTGAAGATCTTGCAATCTTGCCATCATATTATAAGGATCCAAGTCCCTATTCTGGCGGCGAAAGTGTTGAGTCATTGAAGCAAGCATGATCGACTGAGCCGTGTCACAATCATCACTGTGAGTTTTCCATAACTCCAGCTCAAGTGGCTCAGTGGGCTTAGGCCCGAGAGGTTTTTGTATCGTATACAGTATCCTCTCCGCCCCAAGGACTATCCTTAGGTTCATTTCCCAGTCGGCGAAGTTGGTGCCCTTGAACACATTATCACCCATGATTATGTCACGGACATTTCCTTTGTTTGCCATCTTAACTACGATAATCTAATTATCTAGTTAACGATATGTGGGTACAGTCAAACTGTTACATAAAAAAAATAACATTGTATTAGTCCAACTAATGTGTAAATATTGACGAAATAAGTTGTGTAAGCGCGTAAAGCTAAGTATCTGAACGATAATTGCAAATTCAATACTAGCCTCCCACTATTTTCTGCAAGTCTCTAACCCTCTGTTGAGTACTCGGGAAATCCTATTTCCTAGTGGGCTAGGATCCCGTTAAATAACACACAACCTTGACTTTGGCCAACAAATTGTATGATATTTAACTAGGTAGATCTCGAAGATCAATTGGATCCCATCCAATTCCTAGATCCGGTAGGTGGACATCTAAGTCCGAAACATATACATATGTCAATGCATCCAATACATTTTCCTAACCATTTCCTCTGAATCAACTAAGCCTTGGCTTTGGCACAACAAACCTAATGATTCCAGTTAAGCGGGACCCATTGACGAGGAAAGTTTCGTAATCAATGTCGATGGACAAGAAGTGATCTTGACTTTGGCCAACAAATCACAACTTGGACAGGACACCGATGTGGAACAAAACTCTCATGATTCAAACACATCCTCAATTGACAAAGGTCTTGACTTTGGCCAACAAACCAATGCCAATTTCGGATCTTGAGAAAGAATCATTCAACGGAAGGAAAATCGCTTAATATTGTTTGAGGGATTTTTCGCGTAATTGGCAACCAATTAATTTATCTTTGTTAGGTCTCATCATCATACACCCTTAAGCATGCTTCTAAAACATCATAAAGCGCGTAAAGTAAAGTAATAGCGATATACGGATGGATATGAACAACAACTTGTTCCTAGAACAAATCACTCCCTTTCCTCTCCCCGCTAGCACTATTCTACTCTTACCCAATTACATAATACAATAAGAGAAACCTCATTTACATTGAGGGGAATTAGGTGAGAAGAGAATACAAAGAGACAATAAGAGAAAGGCTGGACACGCAGGTCCAATTTATAAATTCTAAATTTACAATAATTTCTAAAATTACCCTTCCCTTCTAATATCCATCCGATATACACTATTCATACATCACATCCCATTCATTCATTCAAGGCATGTTATCAACCAATCAAATCCAATTAATTAGTCTTTAATTAGGTGACAATACAATGTTCAAACAATTGTTTGCATTTGCGCGAGTCCAACTCAATTTGAGAATAAATACTTATAGTATGAATTCACGAATTATATCGAACTACTCGTTAAATCCAATTTAAGTCGTATTCAATACTAATCCTATTATTTAATTCTAAATTAATATTTACACTTTTATTGTGCTTTTATAACTTAGATTCCAAATCTAATACAATCGGGTCTCAAAGCCCAACTAACATCTAATGTCCGTTTAATTAAAGTCCGATGGGCTTTCAATTGATTTCTTTAGGCTTGGGTTTTGGTCAATGTATGGGTCAAACCCAATTACCAAGCCCAATAAGGAATCACCCTCATATGCCATAAAATCAATATCAAGCCCATAAGGCCCAATTAAACATAAAAGCCCATTTATTACATTTGGGCTTAAATGGTGTGATTTAGGCCCATTTTGGATCCAATCCAAATGGTCCAAATCTACTTGGCCCAACCAAGCCCATTATGTCCAAATATAATAGTTTTAGGCCCAATTCAAAATTAAGCCCAACTAACCAAATTTTAAAATTCCAAATTTTATAACTTAATTAATTAAAGTGTATTATCATGATTAATCCTTTAAATCAATATTCCCAAAATATCAAATTAATCCATTAATCATATTTTTATCTTAAATATATGTCCAACATTATTTAATCAAAAAATCAAGTCCCTAATCCTCCATCAAGCATTCGGCCAAGGTGATTAAAATGGTTCCGATTTCGTTTTCAATCCAATCGAGTTACAAATCATCATTCCATATTGTTTCAAGTCATCTAATGTCTTAAAATTAAAAAATCATCTAGTCCATATGCTTGCATGTATTCGGCCAAGCCTCATTTGGGTTGGAAAAATTAATCCAATTTATTTTCCATGAAATTGATGATGTATAATCTAAATAACATACATCTAAGCATATTTAATCAAGCAAACTCATCAAATCATGCTTCATACAATTTTCCCCAAATAACATCCTAATATATTTGCATGCTCTTTAAGCTCAATGATACCATTGTTGGAAAATAACCAAGCCCCAAGATCAACAAGAACAAGCAAAATATATAAATACATGAATGAATAAATTGAAGTATGGGGAATCATACTCACAATACTTGAAAATGGATGCTTAGATGATGCGAAAACTCCTCCCTTGTGCAGTGAAGCTCTCGGCCAAGAAGAAAAGAGGGACTCCAAGTCGAGTTTGATCCTTCCAAGCTCAAGGATTAGTTTCCCATATCACCTATGTATGATCCCTTGAAGGTGCTAGCCTTTGTTGTGATTTTAAATGCACAACTTCTTCAAATCTTGCCACAAAATTGAAGAATGGAGAGCCAAAAACTGCTTGCAAGTTTCGGCAATGTGAGAGAGAAAAGTTGAATGATTTTTGTTACAAAAAATCAATTTATATTTATGCCATAATATTTATTAAATTAATAATAAACTTATGACACAAATCATGCAATGGCTTAGAGTGTCAAACACTCAATTTCCATGCAAAACCATTGAGTGCATTGTACACTATCTCCATGCAATGCATTAGAATTAAATAATGCATAATATGACATGTGTCATGTGGGCCCCACACGTTTCCAAATGAAAGTGGGCCCACGTGCACTCACGCGTTCGGGTTCGATATTTCCGAAATACCGAACTTACGTCGCGACGTTAATTAAATCGAATTTAAATAAATAATTGCGCCTAGCGAAATTATTATTTACGTCGCTAACGAATTAATTCTAAATTAACTCGTTTGCCCGAATTAAAATCTAATTTTAATTCGCGTCGAAATCGAATTTCGATTATTATATCGAATATAATAATTTTACGATTAATTCCAAATTAATCGTTCTCTCTCTATTATGTATAGTACTTTATCCAAGATAAAGTCTCTCCGTAATTAATCCAAGATTAATCGAGTTTGAATCATACGTCATTGGTGAATCTTCGGGAAGCGACCCAAGAGATCTCTGGATATGTTGGCAGTAAATACGGCCGTCAGATTATCTGAATACGTACGTACCAAGTACTACGTTTTTACCGATTTACAAGACAAGGTTAGCCTCTAGCAAAACGCCATGCCTACCCAATTCTCCAGAAATATTCTTATTGGAATATAAGATCTATAACAGGCGTAGTATACCGTAGTATAGTGTATATCGAACCAGTATCGGATGATCACATGTAAGGCCTGGGGCTGGAGATGTGTCTGCCCCGTACGATACACATATCGGACATCAAGCAACCAGTCTCTTTGAATCGGATAATCCTGACCTAGTCATATTATCCCGATGGTTGCAACCATTATAGAGTACTAGTTCTGTATCCCTCGCGATCATCATCTCCATATGTCTGAAGTGATACTTCCATCTTGACATCACACCCAATACACTACGATTCTCGATAAATCCAGAAGAGGTGTACACAGAACCCGTTAAAGCCCTGGACCACCAAAACTAAAGTTTACCGATTGTCGTAAGTACTAGCGATGCAAGTCTCAGGTTAAGATCATATGCACCTACCCTGAAGCGGACTCCCATAGACACGCAGACATACTACCAATGGGATTCCGCGGGGTCTATCCAGAGCGAAGCTGTTTTCCGTACCATCGGTAAAACACAACCTCCTACCGCACTTGCATAAGTATCCTATACTTAAATATATGAGAACTATGCCGTTGTGCCCTCACAACATGCACAAGTGCAGTACTAGTCTATTCCGCATTATCGATGTCCAATCTCGATAATACTACGACTAGGGATATTTAATGATTAAACCTTTATGGATTGATACCGTCTCATATCATCACAATCCGGAACTAATCATAGGGACTCTTACCATTTATATCAAAGTAAATAAATTACAAAACGGTAAAAGGCAATTTCATTACTACATAGTTAATTTTGTACAATAATACAATATCATTTACAAAATAGTGACGCTATGGGTCATAACTGTCTAACACCATGTATGTCTTCCTTGAAGACTCATATAGTACCAATAGCCACAATGCCTTCCGGTACATCAACCAGTGTCCAAAATTGGTTGGTATACATGGAATCCATTTCGGACTTCATGGCACTTTGCCATAAAAGGAGTCGATACCTTGTATCACTTCCTCATACGTAGTCAGTTCGTGTTCCTCAATAAGATTGACATCTTTACGAGGTGAGATCAGAAACCCATACCTCCCAGGTTATTTTCTGACTATCTACAACTTACGCGGTTCTTATGTATTCGAAGATTATGGTACAAGTTCATCCCTGATGAACTGTTTGTGTTCATTTAAGGAATCGGTGCCTGGAATATTATTACTCCGATTTTCATCGAGTTTTACTTTCCTCCCACTTACCACTGCATATAGGTATTCCTCTTACGAAAACCGCATGAAGAGCAATAATTACATTGTTCTCTTGTGAGTTGTATAAGTAATATACTTTGGTTACCCTAGGATAACCCACAAATTAGGCACTTATCCGATTTGGGTTCTAGTTTGGTATCATCCAAACATATTACTAGCATTCCCAAATCTCCAGGAATGAGAAAACCCGGTTTCTTTCCTGTTCATATCTAATATGAAATCTGTTTAACAGATTTTCATGGAACCTTATTCTAAATAAGTGTTGCACTGTTTAATGCGTATCCCTAGAAGGAAAATGGTAGCTCAAAACGACTCATGATTAACCTTATAATGTCCAAAAAAATTCAGTTTCTCCGTTTGGACACACCACTAAATTGAGGTGTTCCGGGAGGAGTCCACTGTGAAAGAATATTATACTCTTTCAAATAGTCGAGAAACTTATTGCTTAAGTATTTTCATCATGGTCCAATCGTGATCTGTCTCTCTACTTCGTGTCGAAACTCTTTGAGTTTCTGACTTGTGTTTCATAAGATACACATAACCATAACGCGATGCCACATTCTTAAAGGTTACGAAGTATTCATATCCACCTCTAACTAGCTAGATATGGGCCCACTTAAGTCACTATGAACGAGGGCTAACAGATCAGTAGCATTTACACTTTTACCAAGTAAAAGGTGTTTTAGGCACTTTGCCTAATAAACTAGATTCGTAGACATCATTTGAATATGATCAAATCCGTCCTAGTATCCACTCTTCAAAAGTGTGGATATACGAGTCTTGTTTAATGTGTCATAGACAACAATGCCACAAATAAGTCTCATCTGATGAATTCTGCTTGAGCTATTTGTTTGTCATGTTATACGTTTGAGATTCATTTATATTCAAAAAATAAATACTGTTATTCACATCTAATTTGTTTATCTCAATATCATCTTTATAAAATAAAAAACTTTAGTGTTCTAGAATATAAAGGTATACTCGCAACGAGTTATACTCTGATATAGAGATAATGTTTCTAGTCAAACTAGTTACATTATAACAGTTTCCTAATTTAAGTACACACCCGAAGGGTAGTTCCTAAACTTAGGTTTCTACGGTTAAAACAGTGACTTTTGTCCCATTTCCAACTCGCAGATCAATCTCAACTGAAGTCAGTATCCTGCTAATCAGTAGATTCCACACATCAATACATATCTTATGTACCACATCTAGTATCAAAAATCAATTTTGAAACTAATAGCGAACATGTTTATGACAAACATACTTGAAGTCGGAGCCTTACCCCGCTTTCACTTCCTTCATGTCTGCCTTGTCCATACGGTAGTCACGCTTCCAGTGACCCCGTTTGCCACAGTTTAAGCAGACATCTTGGGATATGTCCTTTGTCTTCCTAGAAGACTTGTGATGATTTTGCCTTTGCCCCTTTTAGAAGCTCTGGCTTTGCCTCCTTGAGCATAGCCAACAACTCTCCAAGAGTTTACTCTTGGTTCATATCCAATATATTGCCTAACCTTTTTCCTCTGAATCAACTAAGCCTTAGCTTTGGCACAACAAACTTAATGATTCCAGTTAAGCGGGACCCATTGACCTTGGAAAGCTTCGTAATCGATGTTGATGGACAGGAAGTGATCTTGACTTTGGCCAACAAATCCCAACTTGGACAAGACATACGATATGGAACAAAGCCTTCATGATTCAAACACATCCGCGATGGACAAAGGTCTTGACTTTGGCCAACAAACCTGTGCCAATCTTGGATCTTGAGAATGAATCATTCATTGGAAGGAAAAACGTTTAATATTTATTGAGGGTTTTTCGCGTAATTGGCAACCAATTAATTATCTTTGATTAGGTCTTATCATACACCCTTAAACATGCATTCTAAAAGCATAATATGGCGCGATAAATAAATTAATAATGATATGCGGATGGATATTTAAAAAAACTTGTTCCTAGAACAAATCTCTCCATTTCCTTTCTCCCGCTAGCACAAATCTTACTTCTACCCAATTACATAACATTTCTAAAGAAACCTCATTTACATTGAGGGGAATAGGTGAGAAGAGAAATACAAGAGTCAAGAGGTAATAGGCTGGACACGCAGGTCCAATTTAATAAATTCTAAATTTATTACAATAATTTCCAAAATTGCCCTCACCTATATAATATCCATCCGATATACATTATTCATACATCACATCCATGTATTCACACAAAGCATGTTATCAATCAATCTAATCCAATTAATTAATCTGAAATTAATGACCATCCAATGTTTAAACAACGATTTGTTTTGCGCGAGTCAAACTCGTTTTAAGAATAAGTACTCAAAGTACGAATTCTCGAATTATATCAAACTACAAAATTAAATCCAATTTAATTGTATTCAATACTGATTCTTTATTAATTCCAAATTAAATAATTACACTTTATTAATGAGCCTTTTGCGACTTAGATTCTAAATCTAATCATTACGGGTCTCAAAGCCCAATTAACATCCAATGTCAATTTAATTAAAGTCCAATGGGCTTTCAATTAATTTATAAGGCATGGACTTTGGCAACCAAAGCCCAATAAGGAATCACCATTTTGCCAAAAATCAATTTAGGCCCATTAGGCCCAATTAAAATATTAAAGGCCCATTTAATCATATTTGGACTTTATGGAAATGGTTTTAGGCCCAATTGGATCCAACCCAATTAACCTAAACAAAACTTGGCCCAACCAAGCCCATTAAGCCCAAATACAACTTTATTAGCCCAATTCCAAATTTAGCACAACTAATTAAATTCTAATATTCCCAATATCACAATTTAATTAACTAAAGTGCATAGCCATAATTAATTATTCAAATTAACATTTCCAAAATACCATTTACATAATTAATCATGCTAATCTTCATCAACACATGTCCAACATTATTGAATCAAAAAATCATCTCATTACATACTTTTGAAGCTCACGACAATTTAGGGATTTTAAATCCGATTTTGATTTTAATCCAATTAAATCCTAAATCAATTTATCCCAGTCTTTCAATTCATCCAATGATCAAAAAACAAAAATCACCATGACTTTAAGGCATCCATTACTTTCGGCCAAGCCAAAATAATTGGGGAAAAAATAATCCAATTCAATTTTCATCAAATTGATAACATATAACTCAAAGTTATCATCATTCAAGCATCACTCAATCAATCAATTTTATCAAATCATGCTCAAATCAATTTTACCCCAATTTTACCCTAATTCAATTTCATGCTTAATCAAGGCTCTGATACCATTGTTGGGTTTTCTAGGTCAAACCAAGATCATATTAAGCGATGAAATATGCGAATACAACAAAGTAAAGTTGCGGAAATACTCACTTTGATATGCTTTGCGATGCAAAGAACACAAAAATTCTTCATGAGACTCTCGGCCAAGCTCCTCTTTGTCCTCCTTGAGATGTTCTTCAAGCTCCAAGCTTTGAAAAAGGATTTCATGCTCATGAATGGGTTTCCCTATCACCTTTGTGTGACCACTTGGATGCGCTAGCATCATTGAAAAATTTGCCACAAATCTTTCCTTATCTTCTTGTTGCTCTCGGCCATGAGAGGAAATTTGAGAGAATAAGGCACCTTGTGCCGTGAGATGAGGGAGAGGGAGAGAAGAAAAAAAATGAGTTGTATGTTGTGTATTTTGATTTCAAAAATCAAATACAAAAAATCAATTACCAAATTAAAAAAAAAGGTACAAGGCATTAAAGCCTTCCAACAACTCACATCACTCACAAAAGTGACATACATCACATCACTCAAAGTTGATGTGACTTCCATCACAAGAATGACTAATGATGTGACGCGTGATGTGACTTGTGGGCCCCACTTGATTCAAAATGCGAGTGGTCCCGTAAACACTCCCGGGCTCGGGTTTGCTAATTCCGAATTAACGAACTTTCCGTTGCGACGTAATTAAATCAAATTTAATTAAATAATTTTTCCTAGCAAAATTACTATTCATATCGCTAGCGAATTAATTCTAAATTAACTCGTTCGTCCGAATTAAAATCTAATTTTAATTCCGCGTCGAATCTAATTTCGTAAATATATCGAATATAATATTTATTGATTAATTCCAAATTAATCGTTCACTCTCTTTAAATAGAATTTTATCCCAGATAAAATCTCTCCGCAATTATCCTAGAATAATTTTCTCTCTCTTATAATTAATCCTAGATTAATTATATCAGAGTCATACGTCATCGGTGAATCTTTGGGAAGCGACCCATGAGATCCCTGGATATGTTGGCAGTAATCCGGTCGTCGACTATCTGAACACGTACGTACCTAGTACTATGTTTTTACCGATTTACAAGACATGGTTGGTGTGGGACACAGGACCTGGGCGACGCCGTTCCTAGGCTCGCGGCCTAGTTTGGGAAGTACTGAATAACATGGAGTCGCCCCCCGTTTGAACCGGGACAAAGATTTAAGGTCGCACTCACCCCTCGCAAGGGAAGACCTCAAACAGTTGGGCTCGGAATGGTCCCTTACTCATGTCACTTGTAATGAAAGGATTTATATAATAATTTAAACAAGTTGAAGTAACACTTATTTCTAAGGGTATCATGCTTCTAAATTCTCATATGCAAAGTAAAACTTATGTGTACATTTTTACATATATCTCATATTTAAATTGCATGCTTAACATATATCAAGATAGCAACGAACATACAACTTTACACATCACATTCAGGAAAACACAAGCACACACATTGACCATACAAGCACACATATGGGCACTTTTCCAAGTGGTACGTGGAATTGTAGCCCAAGTACAGACCGCACTACCGTCCATTCGGAATCGGCTACGGAATTTACGTCTGGGTTTCCATCCGATATACCGCAAGAAATAATGCTCAAATGTTATCATGACATAAGCATACGAATTGTAATACATTGACGCATTTGCATAAAAAAGATCAACCAACAGGCAATTATGCATGAATATAATAAGACAGACTCAGTTCAGTGTGCGCACGTTCGTGTAGCGTTCGTAAACGCGTTCGAACGGAAATGAAACAGAATGCTCGCGTTCGAGTAGCGTTCGTAAACGCGTTCGAACGGAAATGAAACAGAATGCTCACGTTCGAGTAGCGTTCGTAAACGCGTTCGAACAGAAATGAAACAGAATGCTCACATTCGAGTAGCGTTCGTAAACGCGTTCGAACGGAAATGGAACAGAATGCTCACGTTTGTATGGCGTTTGTTAACGCGTTCGAACGGCAATGAGACCTGATGCATGATAAGGCAAAAATGTATGCGCGTTCGAGTTGCGTTTGTTAACGCGTTCGAACGGACACGGACCTGATGCATGAAATGGAATGCAATACATAAACAGAAAATAAAGGGGCGCGGCGAAGTACTGCCATAAAGGTGACCTTTAGGGCTCTTGATCTCTCAAAGAGAGGACCTTTAGACCAACATACTAAGCCCATGCGCGTCACATCACACATACAAGAATAGAACCATCATATCAACCACGTATGCCCGATTGAACACATCTTACATCCAATCTGAACACACATCAACCGGCGCGGCAGAGCATCGTGGTAAAGGGCTTTTAGCCCCTCCCCATAGGGGATCTCACATCACACTTACTAAGCCCATGCGCTCGATTGACTTATACATACGAAAATAAAGATAATAATATCAAACTAAGTATGCCCGATTGAACGTATCTCGCGTCCAACCGAACATACATCAACCGTGCGGTGAAGTAGTGTCACGAAGGTGGCCTTTTCGGCTCTTTGTCTCCCAAATGGAGGACCTTTGGACTAACTCACTAAGCCCATGCGCTTGGTTGAATCATGCATAACTAACGACATATTGAATTCAAGTAAAGCAAACTAAATAAATAAGAGCAACACAACAAAGAGAGATGGTGCCGTTTTACTCAAGCGGTACGTGGAGTTGTGCCCGAGTACAGATCATATTACCGTCCATTCGGAATCGGCTATGAAATTTATGTCCGGGTTTCCATCCGATATACCGCGAGAGTTGACACATCTCTCATTCACCCAATACCCACAACATACATCATACACATGACTGACACCACAAATACAGAAAATATAATAAAAATAAATGGCCAGAAAAGCAAAATGAGAATGAGTGTGAAAGATACCCTCAGGTCTAACCTTTTAAGCCGTCTCTCGGACTCACGTTCCACGAAGATCGGAAAGGGGTAAAGCTCCGCAACTTTTCTGGTCCGCTGGTTCTACGTCCTAGCTCACTGCTTCGCTGTTTGCTTACGTTTCGAACTCCGTTCTGCTCCTATTCGGCTCCTGTTTTGCTGCTCACTGCACGGGCCACCTGTTTCAATGTTTTCAAAGAACTATTCCAAGTTTGTGTGGGTTCTTAGTGCAATTATATACGATTATTTTTAAGATTATCTATGTAGTTTTTATGTACTGTTTTTTTAGGATTTGGGGCTGCTGTTTTAAGGTAATCTAGGAGGTTGTTTAGGCGTGTTTTAGGGTGTGGTTTTGTGGTGATTTTCGGTGGTGGAGGGCTTTGTATAGGTGGCTGTTTCGGCTATGGAGGGTGGTGGCTTGTGGTGGTTTCTTTGTTTTCTTGCTTGTGTATGTGTGAAGTTTTTTTCTCTTTTTGCTTGTTTGGTCTTGGGTGTGTAGAGAGAGTCTAGAGATTTCGAGAGAGTTTGGGTGTGAATTATCTGTGTCCCTTGGGCGTGATTTGTGTTGTCTCCAGGAGAGGAATGGCCTTGGTTAGGGGTTGTTTATATAGATAAGGGTAGGGTTGACAAGGAAAGGATTTGTGCATTTAATTAGGATATGATTTAGTTTTAAACAAGAAATCAAAAGATTGAGGGGGGGACAAAATATTTAATTTAGGAAGTTGCAATATTTAATTGGTGTTGGTTTAGGAATACAAATATTTTATATTGGTAATATCTTATTAGATTAGGAAGTCAAATATGTGATTGGCTTTAATTGGTTAGGATTGATTTTATTTGGTATGATTATATTTTGATTTAGTATGTGATTTGTTAATTTAGGCATGATTTTAGTTTAAGTTGGTAATTGTTTAAATGTTTTATTTAATGTTTGATATTTAATTTAATATTTATTTATTTAATTTGGGATGTGTTTTATGGGCTTTGGGGGGCTAAATGGGCTGGGCGTGAGGCTAGCAGCAAAACCAGAATTACCGACACCGTTCGACGCAACGCTTCCTCGAACGCGACACGAACGCCCGCAATCTGTTTCCCGTTCGAACGAAGTAGCGAACGCAGCACTAACGAAGACAGTGAGCTTGTTTTTATTCTGAATTTCCCCTTCCGATATCCGTTTCCCGCGGCTTCCGTGACTCAAAAGGTAGTGCCTCCAAATGAGGCTCATCATCGGTTTCACATGCGAAAATGCAATGCTACAGTCGCCCCCACTTTGATGGGGCTTGTGCAGTGTGTGACAGTGACAGTCCTATCAAAGTTATGCAATGCATTTTACTTACCTGGCTAGCCTAGCTGTCTCGAGTGATATCAGCTGATCTGCGAGCGGGACTGGGAGCTCCCCTGGACGCATGCGATACCTGTGGACCTCGATCCTGGGACGCATCCCGAGCTGCGATGATATGGGCCTCGAACCTGGGACGCATCCCAATAGCTGCAACCGACAACGGGGGCCTCGACCCTGGGACGCATCCCAATACCGCTGACAAAAAGTGGGCCTCGACCCTGGGACGCATCCCAATAGCTGCAACCGACAACGGGGCCTCGACCCTGGGACGCATCCCAATACCACTGACAAAGTATGGGCCTCGACCCTGGGACGCATCCGAATATGATGATGCAGTGGACCTCGATCCTGGGACGCATCCCAATAGCTGCAACCGACAACGGAGGCCTCGACCCTGGGACGCATCCCAATACCGCTGACAAAATGTGGGCCTCGACCCTGGGACGCATCCCGAAAATGATGATGTGGAGCTTCGCTCCTCAGCCGATATGGGCTTCGCCCCCAAGCTGACACAATGTGGAACCTCGCTCCTTAGCCGATATGGGCTTCGCCCTCCGAGACCCATACCCGGAACTTAACTTCATTGGGACCTCAATCTTCAGATTACTGCCCATATCAAATGCTGTGCCTTTACTATCTCTGATTGGCTTACTGCTCGCTCTTTTCCGTCTTCAACACCTGTTTACACAACAGAACAAACACAAAAATATGCAATAGGTTACGTGTATGCATGTATGCATGAGTTTTCCTATTCCGTTGGGTTAGGTCTTCCGCTGGCGACCAAGTCTTCTCAAGCAAAGTACAACTTCAACCTGTCGACATTGATTGGTTCTGTGAATTCATTTCCTTCCAAGTCTGATAGCTTCACTGCTCCATTTCCCAGGACTTTCTGAACGATGTAAGGTCCTTCCCAGTTAGGCCTGAATTTCCCTCTCGGATCCGTCGTCGACGGCCTCGACTGCTTAAGTACCAAATCACCCTTTCTGATCTTTGTGGGACGTACTTTCTTGTTGAATGCCCGGGCTAGTCTCTTCTGATACAACTGCATGTGATACAAAGACTTCGTTCTCTTCTCATCCAACAGTACCAACTGATCAAATCTCTGTGCGGCCCATTCCTGTTCCGGTAATTCTGCCTCTGCCAATACCCTCAGGGACTGTATTTCCACTTCTACTGGCAATACTGCTTCCATTCCGTAGACCAAGGAGTAAGGTGTTGCACCCGTTGCCGTTCTGACCGACGTTCTGTACCCCCACAAAGCATACGGTAACTTTCTCTCAGCCCAATCTCTACAATTTTCTGTCATCTTGGCTAAAATTGTCTTTATAGTCTTGTTGGCTGCCTCAACTGCCCCATTTGCCTGCGGCCTGTACGGTGATGACTTGTGGTGGCCTATCCATGCCTCTGTAACATTGCCTTCGTCTCTCCTTGAAACTGGACCCCGTTGTCTGTCACTACATGATGCGGCATACCTATACCGACAAATGAACTTTGCCATCTGCTTCGCTGTAACATTACGGAAGGATTCGGCTTCCACCCACTTTGAGAAGTAATCTACTGCCACCACTATGAAGCGATGCCCATTAGATGCATTTGGTCGAATTTCCCCAATCATATCAATTCCCCATGCTGAGAAAGGCCACGGCTCTGACAACCCGTGCAATTCTGTGTGCGGTAAGTGATTCAAATTACCGTGTGCTTGACAGTCATGACAGTGCTTTACCATCTTCGCGCAGTCTGTCTCCATGGTTGACCAATAAAACCCCTGTCTCACTATCTTGCGGGACAAGTTCAACCCATTCATGTGCGGACCACATACCCCGGCATGTACCTCTTCCATCACTTTCTGAGCTTCTTCTTTTCTCAAACATTTCAACTGAATATCGTTTGCCTGCCTCTTGTACAGTTCCCCTCTCAAAGTCACATACTGGGAAGCCAACTTCTGAATGGCTATTCTGTCTTTTCTGCCCGCCCCTTCCGGGAATTCACCATGTTCCAGATACCTCTGAATGTCATAATACCAAGGTTTACCATCGTCAACCTCAACTTCCAGAATTCTTTCTATCTCATAAGCAGGTTTACTTGCTGTTGTCAGTATCAACGGTCTCATCACACTAACTTCTCTGGATTTTCCCAAGTTGCTGCAGTGTAGCCAATGCATCTGCCATCTGATTCTCTTCTCTCGGTAGGTGCTGAAACTTACACTCGGGGATACCCTGTGCCAATTTTCTGAGGTGAAAAAGGTAAGGCCTCAACCGTTCTTCCTTCAATTCCCATTCTCCTCGCATCTGCTGGACTACTAACATAGAATCTCCGTAGATTTCCACACTCCCGGCCTTCAAGGCTATCAATGCTGTCAGGCCAAAAGCACATGCTTCATACTCAGCCATGTTGTTAGTCACTCTGAATGTCAACCTCTTAGCCAAAGGCAAAGTCTCTCCCCTCGGGGTTACTATCACGATCCCAATTCCGGCTCCCTTGTAATTCACTGCTCCGTCGAAATACATCTTCCACCTCTGAACTGTTATTGCTTGGATCTCTTCATCTGGAAACTCAAACTTATACTGATCCCCCTCAACAGGTTGCAATGCCAGAAACTCCGCTACTGCTCGTCCCTTGATCACTTTGGAGGTGATATACTCAATGTCAAACTCTGTCAACAATACCAACCATCGGCCCAGTTTTCCCACTAGTGAAGGCACTGAATGAAGATATTTCAGAGGATTCTCCTTTGCCACCACCTGGATCTTGTAAGACTGGAAGTAATGTCGCAACTTTCTGGAAGCCCATACCACTGCAAGACAGATCTTCTCAACTTCCTGATACCGAGCCTCATACGGAAGCAGCTTCTTACTCAGATAATAAACTGCATGTTCTACCCCCTGTCTCATCTGCCTGTACCATCATACCTCCCCATGCTTCTGATTCTATAGCCAAATACAATATCAAAGGTCTACCCCCGGCCTCGGAGGTTTCAATACGGGTGCTTCACCAAGTACTCTCTGATTCTGTCGAAGGCGGTCTGACACTGTTCATTCCATCTCACTGGCTGATCTTTTCTCAACAGTTTGAAGATAGGCTCACATACCGATGTCAACTTGGCAATAAACCGACTGATGTACTGAATCTTTCCCAAGAATGCCCTGACTTCCTTTTCTGTCTTCGGTGCAGGCATTTCTGTGATTGCCTTGATCTTTTCGGAGTCTACCTCTATTCCGCCCATTCCCACTGTATGACCAAGCAATTTCCCTGATGTCACCCCAAACACACATTTCTTGGGATTAAGCCGCAGGTTATATCTGTCAACTCTCTGAAGGAACCTTTCCAATGCCTCAATATGCCCAACTCTCGTTTCTGATTTCACCATCATGTCATCCACATACACCTCAATCTCTTTGTGCATCAAGTCATGGAAGAGTGTAGTGGCCATCCGCTGATAAGTAGCTCCTGCATTCTTAAGCCCAAACGGCATTACCTTGTAACAATAGGTACCCCACTCGGTAACAAATGCAGTCTTGTGTTTATCTTCCTCAGCCATGAGAACCTGATTGTACCCTGAAAATCCATCCGCAAATGAATACATAGCAGACAAAGCCGCACTGTCAACCAGAACATCTATATGCGGCAAAGGGAAATCATCTTTCGGACAAGCTTTATTGAGATCTCTGTAGTCTACACACATTCTGACCTTCCCATCTTTCTTCGGTACCGGTACTATGTTAGCCAACCATTCAGGATATTTTACCACTTCCAGGAACCCCACATCTATCTGTTTCTTAACTTCCTCTCTGACTTTCTCAGCCCATTCTGGTCTCATCCGTCGAAGTTTCTTTTTACTGGCCTCATATTCGGATAAGTTGGTATGTGGTGCTGGGCAATGTTTTGTCTACCACCCCGGCATGTCCTCATAAGACCAAGCAAATACTTTGGCATATCTGACCACACTTGTTCTAGTTTCTCCTCCTCTTCGGAGGTTACTTCCACTTGCAATCAAAATTTCTTTGGGGTTCTCAAGTGTGCCCAAGTTAAATGCAATAGTTCTGGCTGAACTGATGTCAAATATGCTTGATTCATGCAGAGTGAATGGAAATGACTCAGGCAAGTAAGCAAAAGAAATGTCTTTATTATTGGATAATGCGGAAGTACATTCAAATAAGTCAGGAAGGTAAATGTCTTCATCATCTATAGACACTTCTTCTTTGCAATCAGGTCTTCTTCAGGCTTCTCATCTTCTTCCAGAGTCAGGCTCTCTAACTTCATCAGCTCTTCTCCCAAATATCTGTTTCCACAGCTTTCCAGTCAGTGGTTTCTCACCCAACCAATCCTGGAAGATCTCAAACCCAGGCACCACAATCCCATTGACTTCCACAGGTTCAGGCTCTCCTTGATACCCTGAAGCTTTCACAAAGCATTCCATCAGTTTCAGGCCCTTTTTCTTGACCTTCGGCTTTTCTTCGTCAGATTTGTACCCCAAACCCTTCCGAGTAGTCTGTCCTCTGAAATCCGGCAATTTTGAACCTTTACCGGCTCAAACTTCATTTTCTCCCATAATCCTAGCCACCTAGGATCCACCCACTCCTCAAAAGTGCTGATACCTGGAACCTCGTGAAAGGCAGTATCTCCAAGGCAGCCACGGCATTGTCTAACTCAGCCCGGATGGTAACAATCTCTCCCTCATACGGGAATCTGATCATCTGATGCAAAGTGGAAGGCACGCCCCCAAGCTTGTGAAACCAAGGCCTTCCCAACAATAAGGCAAAAGTGGCTGGGATGTCCAGCACTGTGAACTCAACCTCATCTTCAATCGGCCCTACCTTGACCATAGCCACAAAGGTACCCTCAACTCCCCGCTTACTGTCATCATAAGCTTAATAGTCATACTAGAGGGGTCCAAGTCTGTTGCTTTCATACCCAATCTTGCCAGAATTTTCAACGGGCACACATTGATGGACGAACCGTCATCCACCATCACACATGAAGTTTTCTTGCCCCTCACTTCGGCCCTGATAAATAGAGGCCTATTATGATTCCTCCCCTCCGGCGGGAGATCATCCTCAGAAAAAGATATCTGCAAAGCTTCCTTCTGAACTGACCCAACAAACATTGCGGGGTTGGCATCCTCCGGTACCACAATCTTGCTCAAGGCCTCAACCATAGCCTGTCTATGCTCCCGAGATGCACATAATAGTTCCCAGATACTGACTTGTGCTCTAGTCTTCCTCAATTGCCTCAGCACTATATCCCCTTCAGTATTTTCTGCAGCCTCAACCACTTCTCTACTACCATCTGTCAAAGCTTCCTTACCCTTTTCCGCCATATCATTGTAAAAACGACCGCTACGTGTCATTCCCCTTACTTCCTCCTCATCACTGCTAGAGAAATCAAGCCAAAAGTCCTTCTTCTGCTCAAACTCATCCTCACTAGTGCTATCCCAGATTCCCAGGCAAAAGGCTTGAGGGTGAAAGGATTTTAGGACAAGGTCTTCTGGAAGGCCAGAATTGATCATATAGGCTGGTGGTGGTACGGCACGGTAGTTGGGTAAGGGGTTTCTGTGTGTATCGGGCTGTTCTGTTTCTGGGTTGGGTATTTTCTTGGAGTCTATTAGGTCTTGGATTTCATGGCGGAGTCGGGCGCAGTTGTCGGTGTCATGGCCTTTTTGTTGGTGGAAGTGGCAATAAAGGCTTAGGTTAATATGTGGTGGTAGGGGATTGGGTAATGGTTTGGTATCCAAGGGTTTTAAAAGCCCTTGCCTCTTCAACTTCTCTAGCACCTTAGACAGGGGCCTTCCCAAGTTGGAAAACTGCCTGTTCCGGATAGCAGCAACAACTTCAGCAGAACGGGCTTTGTTTCCGATGTTCCCCCAATGGGCCTCCTGTTCAGACCATAGAATTTTCTATTCTCGGCTCCTCTTCTTCCTCAATATCCATGACAGTTTCCCTCAACTGCCGAAAGTCTGCAATCATGGAGGTCATCCTCCTCAACTTGCCGTAAATGGAGGGCTTGGTGCCTTTGATAATCATCTTGATCTGATCCTTCTCCGAAGGCCTAGTCTGCATTTTCAATAATTGACCCCTCCACCGGTCCACATACTCCTTAAAACTCTCCTCCGCTTTCTGCTTAACATTCTCCAGATCACGGAGTGACAGATCGATCTCCAAGTCAGTGACATATTGCTTCAGGAAAGCATCAGCTAACTCCCTCCAATCTTCCTTCACTTTCTTGTCCAAACTGTGGTACCATACCACGGGAGCTCCTTCAAGCGACATTCCAAACATTTTCTGCACCTGGCGCTGAGATAAGCCAACTGAACTCATGACTGATACAAACTGTCGGAGATGCACCCTCGGATCCCCATTCCCGTTGAACTTAGCCATATCGGCATCTTGAACTGTGCAGGCAACTGTTCCTCAAAAGTCAATGTGTCATAATCCAGCAAATCCTCATTCTTACCCCTCATCTTGCGGGTAACTGACTCAACCTGATCCCGAAGTTTCTGTAACTCTTTTCTGAGACCCAGATACTCTGCCTGCTGCATACTCTGCCATATCATCATCAAAAGCGGGGATATCATCCCCCAATCTGTTCGGAGATTCCTCTTGTCTCACATCCCCAGAATGAACCCCGGCACGAGACCCCCAGCTATACCAGCCATAGCAGTAGTCAAAGCCTGCAACTGTTCAGTGATCTTGGCGAGACCATTCTCTAACTGATCCATACGGGACACCTCATTATCGGATTCACTCATACTTGTTCTTTTAGTGAGTCTGGTTCCTTCTCTAACCCAAACGGTATCTATGGTGTCTTTTAAGACACAAAGGATGTTAACAGGGTATATGTATGCATGATATGCATAAGAAATATATACATATATTAAAGCAATAAAATTCTCAAACAAATCGGCCTATTATCATTTTAGAAGCTTTTGGGACAATTGTCATAAGGGTGAACCCGTCCCAGTTTAAATGGCACAACGAGTTCATGTCTTACGGCAAAGAGCCCAACTAAATCCAAATGATAATATTCCGAAAACAAGCACAGGTGGCCCATCATCACTTAGAAGCTTTTGGTCCAATAGTCATGAAATACGTTCTTGTCCCAGTTTAAATGGCCCAACAAGCCCATATCCCATGACAAATGGTCCAAATAGATCCAACAATGATGTTCCCAACATTAGCATAGAAGGGAGATAATGCAAACATAACATAATATTTTTACATAATGGCCCATCAACATTTCAGAAGCCTTGGGCCTAATAGTCATACAGTACGAACTTGCCCAGTGTTAAATGGCCCAGCAAGCCCGCATTTCTGACAATAGTCCAACTGCATCCAAATGAGGATGGTCCACAAGCACATACTCAAGGAAATAATTGCTACTTTAACCATACAAACCAGTCTATGGGTGGATTTGCAAGAGTATGGACAAAGGCTCTCACTGGCGAAGGATAGCCCAAAACTAGGTCTCCCCCACTCAAGGGTTCAAGCGACCAAGTGAGCGTATCCCTTTTTATACACTAAGGTACGTGCCAATGAGCTATGGTGTGTGACGGACTGTCAAATGGATTTCCCGTTGTAGATTCCCAGAGGGAAGGTGGAGCGAGGCTCACTTAAATACCCAAGCCTCTTAGGCTCTTATCGCTTGTTGTCAGGAATAAACAACGAGTCCTCCAAATTAGTCCATATAGGTGCCCTCACACAGCTTTTCCTTCTAGAAAGGTAGTAGTGAAGGAAGACACCAAACCATTACCTAGCCTCAAAGTGCCCTTGATTAAACCCCTACTTATCCACTATAGACATGGTCAATTAAAACATGAATCCAAACATTACAAGACAATATTTCGGGGCCAACTTTACATCCCCAGTGGAGTCGCCAGACTGTAGGACACAGGACCTGGGCGACGCCGTTCCTAGGCTCGCGGCCTAGTTTGGGAAGTACTGAATAACATGGAGTCGCCACCCAGTTTGAACCGGGACAAAGATTTAAGGCCGCACTCACCCCTCGCAAGGGAAGACCTCAAACCGTTGGGCTCGGAATGGTCCCTTACTCATGTCACTTGTAATGAAAGGATTTATATAATAATTTAAACAAGTTGAAGTAACACTTATTTCTAAGGGTATCATGCTTCTAAATTCTCATATGCAAAGTAAAACTTATGTGTACATTTTACATATATCTCATATTTAAAATTGCATGCTTAACATATATCAAGATAGCAACGAACATACAACTTTACACATCACATTCAGGAAAACACAAGCACACACATTGACCATACAAGCACACATATGGGCACTTTTCCAAGTGGTACGTGGAATTGTAGCCCAAGTACAGAACGCACTACCGTCCATTCGGAATCGGCTACGGAATTTACGTCTGGGTTTCCATCCGATATACCGCAAGAAATAATGCTCAAATGTTATCATGACATAAGCATACGAATTGTAATACATTGACGCATTTCATAAAAAGATCAACCAACAGGCAATTATGCATGAATATAATAAGACAGACTCAGTTCAGTGGTGCGCACGTTCGTGTAGCGTTCGTAAACGCGTTCGAACGGAAATGAAACAGAATGCTCGCGTTCGAGTAGCGTTCGTAAACGCGTTCGAACGGAAATGAAACAGAATGCTCACGTTCGAGTAGCGTTCGTAAACGCGTTCGAACGGAAATGAAACAGAATGCTCACGTTCGAGTAGCGTTCGTAAACGCGTTCGAACGGAAATGGAACAGAATGCTCACGTTCGTATGGCGTTTGTTAACGCGTTCGAATGGCAATGAGACCTGATGCATGATAAGGCAAAAGTATGCGCGTTCGAGTTGCGTTTGTTAACGCGTTCGAACGGACACGGACCTGATGCATGAATGGAATGCAATACATAAACAGAAAATAAAGGGGCGCGGCGAAGTACTGCCATAAAGGTGACCTTTTAGGGCTCTTGATCTCTCAAAGAGAGGACCTTTAGACCAACATACTAAGCCCATGCGCGTCACATCACACATACAAGAATAGAACCAATCATATCAACCAGTATGCCCGATTGAACACATCTTACATCCAATCTGAACACACATCAACCGCGCGGCGGAGAGTATCGTGGTAAAGGGCTTTTAGCCCCTCCCCATAGGGGATCTCACATCACACTTACTAAGCCCATGCGCTCGATTGACTTATACATACGAAAATAAAGATAATAATATCAAACTAAGTATGCCCGATTGAACGTATCTCGCGTCCAACCGAACATACATCAACCGGCGCGCGCGAAGTAGTGTCACGAAGGTGGCCTTTTCGGCTCTTTGTCTCCCAAATGGAGGACCTTTGGACTAACTCACTAAGCCCATGCGCTTGGTTGAATCATGCATAACTAACGACATATTGAATTCAAGTAAAGCAAACTAAATAAACAAGAGCAACCCCAAAAGAGAGATGGTGCGTTTTACTCAAGCGGTACGTGGAGTTGTAGCCCGAGTACAGATCATATTACCGTCCATTCGGAATCGGCTATGAAATTTATGTCCGGGTTTCCATCCGATATACCGCGAGAGTTGACACATCTCTCATTCATCCAATACCCACAACATACATCATACACACGACTGACACCACAAATACAGAAAATATAATCAAAATAAATGGCCAGAAAAGCAAAATGAGAATAAGTGTGAAAGATACCCTCAGGTCTAACCTTTTAAGCCGTCTCTCGGGACTCACGTTCCACGAAGATCGAAAGGGGTAAAGCTCCGCAACTTTTCTGGTCCGCTGGTTTACGTCCTAGCTCACTGCTTCGCTGTTTTGCTTACGGTTCGAACTCCGTTCTGCCCCTATTCGGCTCCTGTTTTGCTGCTCACTGCACGGGCCACCTGTTTCAATGTTTTCAAAGAACTATTCCAAGTTTGTGTGGGTTCTTAGTGCAATTATATACGATTATTTTTAAGATTATCTATGTAGTTTTTATGTTACTGTTTTTTTTAGGATTTGGGCTGCTGTTTTAAGGTAATCTAGGAGGTTGTTTAGGCGTGTTTTAGGGTGTGGTTTTGTGGTGATTTTCGGTGGTGGAGGGCTGTTGTATAGGTGGCTGTTTCGGCTATGGATGGTGGTGGCTTGTGGTGGTTTCTTTGTTTTCTTGCTTGTGTATGTGTGAAGTGTTTTTCTCTTTTTGCTTGTTTGGTCTTGGGTGTGTAGAGAGAGTCTAGAGAGATTTCGAGAGAGTTTGGGTGTGAATTATCTGTGTCCCTTGGGCGTGATTTGTGTTGTCTCCAGGAGAGGAATGGCCTTGGTTAGGGGTTGTTTATATAGAGAAGGGTTAGGGTTGACAAGGGAAAGGATTTTGTGCATTTAATTAGGATATGATTTAGTTTTAAAAAAGGAAATCAAAAGATTGAGGGGGGGGACAAATATTTTAATTTAGGAAGTTGCAATATTTAATTGGTGTTGGTTTAGGAATACAAATATTTATATTGGTAAATATCTTATTAGATTAGGAAGTCAAATTTGTGATTGGCTTTAATTGGTTAGGATTGATTTTAATTTGGTATGATTATATTTTGATTTAGTATGTGATTTGTTTAATTTAGGCATGATTTTAGTTTAAGTTGGTATTGTTTAAATGTTTTATTTAATGTTTGATATTTAATTTAATATTTATTTATTTAATTTGGGATGTGTTTTATGGGCTTTGGGGGGCTAAATGGGCTGGGCGTGAGGCTAGCAGCAAAACCAGAATTACCGACACCGTTCGAACGCTTCTCGAACGCGACACGAACGCCCGCAATCTGTTTCTCGTTCGAACGAAGTAGCGAACGCAGCACTAACGAAGACAGTGAGCTTGTTTATTCTGAATTTCCCCTTCCAATATCCGTTTCCCGCGGCTTCCGTGACTCAAAAGGTAGTGCCTCCAAATGAGGCTCATCATCGGGTTTCACATGCGAAAATGCAATGCCTACAGTTGGCTTCTAGCAAAGCACCGTGGCTACCCAATTCTCCAGAAATATTCTTAAAGGAATATGTAATCTGTATCAGGCGTAGTATACCTAGTATTACGTATTACGATCCAGTATCGGATGTCACGTGCTAGGCCTGGGGCTGGAATTGTGTCTGCCCCGTATGAAACACATATTGGATCTTTGGTAACTAGTCTCTATAATCGGATAAACATGACCTAGTCATATTATCCCGATAGCTGCAGCATATAAGAGCACCAGTTCCGTATCCTACGTGACCATCATCTCCATATGACTGAAGTGATACTTCCATCTTGACATCACACCCAATACACTACGATTCTCAATATACCCAGAAGAGGCGTACACAGAACCTGTTGAAGCCCTGGATGACCAAAACCAAAGTATATTGATTGTCGCAAGTATTAGCGATGCAAGTCTCAGGTTAAGACCAAATACACCTACCCTGATTCAGAATTCCATAGACACATAGTCATACTACCAATGGAATTCTGAGGGGTCCATCCAGAGCGAAGCTGTTTCCGTACCATCGGTAAACACAACCTCCTATTACACTTGCATGAGTATCCAATACCCAAATATATGAGAACTATGTCGTTATGCTCCCACAACGCGCACAAGTGCAATACTAGTCTATTCTGCATTATCGATGTTTAATCTCGATAATACTACGACTAGGGATATTTTAATGATTAAACCTTAGTGGATTAATACTATCTCATATCTTATTAATCCGGAACTAATCATATGAACTTTTATCATTTATATATCCCGGTAATCTAATTACAAATGATAAAAGAGCAATTTCCTTTGTCACATAGTTAATTTGTACAAAAACACCATGTTATGTACAAATAGTGATGTTATGGGTCATAATTATCCAACAACCCTTGCCTATAAAAAGAAGCACAAACTAACCTTTCACACCAATGGCATTCACGACTAAAACCTCATAGCATTCACTTCTCTCCTCTAATCTGTCTCTCTCTCCTAGCCTTCACGCCTCTCTCCTCTCTCTAAAAACAGAAAGCACAAACAATAACAAAGAAACCATAAAACTGCCCACAGCTCTCACGTAGCCAACAACTCTCTCATCAAACTCACTAAACACCATGCAGCCTTACATGTGAATCACACTCACGTCTAGCCCTTGCGTTCATTCAAGACCACTCACGTCCAGCCCACACGTCCAGCCCTCACGTCCACTCATGACCAGCTTTCACGTCCAGCCCTCACGCCACTCACAAACCGATTCACAAATCACCCTCAACTTTGCGCCAAACTGTCCTAAACACAGCCCCCAAGTTCACGCACCAAACAGCCCTCAACACAGCCCCCAACTTCACGCACCAGACCTCTCAACACAGCCCTCAAATTCATGCACAAAACAGCCCTCAACTTCACGCACAAATAGCCCCGAAACAGACCCATAATAACCTTTAAACCCCACAAAACTGCACTAAAAAACCTGTAAACTGTCCACCAAAAACTGCACTAAAAACCGTAAGCCAGTCCACCAAAAAATAGTCCCAAAACTGCATAAAACAGTCACCCAAAAACTGTCTAAAACCGCAAATAACCACTTTAAATAACGACCAGAAAATAGCAGCGAAAACAGAGAAAACAACAACCCAAAACAGCGAGGCGACGAAGGAAAATGGAAAACCAGTAAGAAAAGTTGCGAAATATTAACCCTTCCGAAAACCGCGTAGCGCACTTCCAAGAGACGACTTAAGAAGTTTGACCTGAGGGCACCCTTTTTATTTATTCTCCTTTATCTTTTATTTATCTTCTTATTTTACTTCGCATAAGTATTGTTGATTTGTGTATTCTATGACCATGGGATGAATGAAATATGTGTTATCTCTCATGGTATATCGGATGGAAACCCAGACGTAAATTCTATAGCCGAATCTGAATGGACAGTAGTGCGGTTTGTACTTGGGAAACAACTTCACGTACCACTTGAGAGACACACGTATTTCGTTTCATCCACTCTTATGTTTATGCATGATTTAGTCGTTTAGTAGGCTATTTATTTTTCTAAGCATGATTTAGTCGTTTAGTATGTTATTTATTTTTATGCATGATTTAGTTGGTTATTTCCAAGCATGATTAGTTATTTCTTTCGCATTAGGAATTTAATTCATGTTTATGTTTAGGTTGTTATTTATTTTTCGCTTTAATAATTCAATATGTTCATGAAATTGCGTCTTTACCGTTATTTCGACTTACTTTTATGCATGTAAACTTAGATATAGGTTATATGCAAACTTAGAAATAGGTTATATGCAAACTTAGATGTAGGCCAACTTAGATGTAGGTTATTGTTGCGTAGACTTGGTTAGATTATTTCACAAATACATTCATTACAATGTTAGACAATTATGACCCATAGCGTCACTATTTGTACAGATCACGGTGTTGTTGTTAAAATTAACTATGTGACAAAGGAGATTGCACTCTTATCATTTGTGATTAGATCACCTCGATATATAAATTATGAGAGGTCCCAATGATTTGTTCCTGGACTTAGAATGATATGAGATAGTATCAATCGACGAAGGATAAATCATTAAATATCCCTGGTTAGAGCATTGTCGAGATTGGACATCGATAAATGCGTAAAAGACTAGTATTACACGTGTGCACATTGTGAGGGCACAACGGCATAGTTCTCATATATTTGGGTATAGGATACTCATGCCAGTGTAATAGGAGGTTGTGTTTCACCGATGGTACGGGAAACAGCTTCGCTCTGGATAAGACCCCCTCGGAATTCATTGGTAGTATGACTATGTGTCTATGGAAGTCCGAATCAGGGTAGGTGTATTTGGTCTTAACCTGAGACTTGCACCGCTAATACTTGCGACAATCAATATACTTTGGTTGAGGTCGTCCAAGGCTTTAACCGATTCTGTGTACGCCAATTCTGGGTATATCAAGAATCATAGTGTGTTGGGTGTGATGTCGAGATGGAAGTGTCACTCCTGTCATATGGAGATGATGATCGCACATGGATACAGAACTGGTTCTCTAAAAAGGTTGCAACTGTCGGGACAATATGACTTGGTCATGATTATCCGATATTAAAGAGACTAGTTGCTCGTTATCCGATATATGCTTCGTACGGGGCAGACATTGTACCAGCCCCAGGCCTCACATGTGATCATCCGATACTGGACAGAAATACGCAATACTACGTATACTACTACGCCTGTATAGATCTTTTATTCCTGTAAGGATATTTCCGGAGAATTGGGGGGGCATGGCGCTTTGCTAGAGGCCAACATTGTCTTGTAAATCGGTATAAAACGTAGTACGGGTACTTACGTGTTCGGATAGTCCGACGACCGAATTTACTGCCAACATATCTAGGGATCTCATGGGTCACTTCCCAAAGATTCACCGATGACGTATGACTCGCACTTTTAATTAATCTTGGATTATTAGATGAGAGAGAAAATTAATCTGGGATTAATTGCAGAGATATTTTATCTGGGATAAAATATTAATTAAAGAGAGAGAACGATTAATTGGAATTAATCGATAAATTAATATATTCGATATATTAAACGAAATTGGATTTCGACGCGGAATTAAAATTAGATTTTAATTCGGACGAATGAATTAATTTGGAATTAATTCGTTAGCGACGTGAATAGTGATTTCGCTAAGCGTAATCATTTAATTACGACGCAACGGAAAATTCATTTATTTGGAATTAGCGAACCCGAGCCCGAGATTATTTGCGAGCGCATTCGCATTTCGAATTCGAGCGCGGCATGTCAAATCAAGCGTCAAATCGCTAGTCGCATCTCGCGTCACATCAAGCGTCAAATCATGTCACTTTGAGTGATGTGACAATTGATTTGATTGATTGAGCGATGTGAGTGATGTGACTTGATGGGAGTTTGTTAAAAGCTTCTAAATAGCTTGAGTGACATATATTAATTTTATATGTTTGGTATATGTTAAAATTGATTTTTAAATCAAAACACTTTGAAATTTTTACAACTCTCTCTCTCTCTCTTACGTTGGTTTTATTTTGGAGCCAAAATTCTCTCCATCTTCACGCCATTCTCTTCTTCTACAAAGGCAGTGAACTGCCGTGAGTGTTGAAGATATGGAGGGAAGCCAAGTGCGTTTTTGATGCAAAAACAAGAGTACAAGCACACTCCGGGATCATGCGAAGGTGATAGGGAAGTCCACCCATGAAGCGGGAAGCATTTGACGAAACTTGGAGCTTGTTCAAGGACCTTCAATGGCCGAAAATGAGGAGCAAAATGCAGCCCACTGCCGCCACAAACCAGTGAGAAGAACAGCAGCCACTGCCGAGTAGAAACCAGTGAGCGAAAATAGAATTTTTGTTGCCTCATTCGTCGCTCAACCGCTCGATGTAAGTATTCCGCAACTTTCGTCGTTGTATTCACACATGTTCATGCTTGTTAAATTCGATCTTGGAGACCTAGAATCACTAACAATGGTATCAGAGCTAGTTGAAGCATGAAAAATGTTAGGGTTTAAAATTTGGGTAAACTTGATTTTGAGCATGATTAATGAAATTGGATTGATTAGTATGCTTAAATGTGTTTGAATTAAGGATTGATTGGATCAATTTGTTGAAATTATGTTTGGAACATTTTTCCCCAAATTTCTTACCTTGGCCGAAAATGTGATGCCCTAAATGTCTTGGGATTTTTGATTTTTGATTCATTGGATGAGTTGAAATCATTCGGGAATATGATTTAATGTCGATTGTGGAATTAATTGGATTGAATTCGAATCGACGTAAAATCACCAAATTTCCAAGTATTTTACAAAGCATGAAATGGGTAAAATGAATTTGAGCATGCAATTATGAAATTGGATTATTAAGTATTCTTGAATGTGTTTTAATTGATGATTGATTGGATCAATTTGATTAAAAAATGTTTGGAACAATTTTCCCCAATTTTGATGTGTTGGCCGAATAGGAGTATGCCCTAAATCTTGATAATTTTTTTTCGTTGATCATTGGATGACTTGAAACGATTGAGGATATTGATTTAATGTTAATTTGGATTAAATTGGATTGAATTTGAAATTGACACAAAATTAGTCCTCATTGCCGAGAGTAGTAAAGCATGTAATGGGTTTGATTTATGTTAAATTGTGTTGGACATAATTTAATAATAATGAGCATGATTAATTGTACAAATTTGGTGTTTTGGAAATATTGATTTGGGTAATTAATAATGTTATACACTTTAGGATTAATTAGATTATGAATTGGAATTTTATGATTTAATTATTTGGGCCTTAAATTGGATTTGGGCTTGTTATGTTGTAATTGGGCTAATTGGGCTTGGTTGTACCAAGTTAGGTTTAGGCCAAATGGATTGGATCCAATGGGCCCAAAACCACCTCCATAAAGCCCAAATGCGACTTAATGGACCTTTAAAGTTTAATTGGGCCTAAATTGATTTCTGAGCTTATGGGGTAATCCTCCTGGATTGGACTTTGGTTATTGGGTTTGACCCGAGTTGACCAAAAGTCCACGCCTTAAGAAATTAATTAAACCCATTGGACTTTAATTAAATTAATATTGGATATTAATCGGCTTTGAGACCCGTTGCGATTAAATTTGGAATTTAAGTCGTAAAAGGTTATTAATAAAATGTAGTATTTAATTTGGAATTAAATAGTGAATTAGTATTAAATACATATAAATTGGATTTAATGTTGTAGTTTATTTTAATTCAAGAATTCATACTTTGAGTACTTATTCGCAAAACGAGTTTGACACGAACAAAATCAAATCGTTGTTTGAACATTGGATGATCACTAATTATCAGATTAATTAATTGGATTAGATTGATTGATAACATGCTTGTGTGAATACATGGTTGCGATGCATGAATAATGTATATCGGATGGATATTAGATGGGTGGGGCAATTTTAGAAATTGTTGTAATAAATTTTATTTATTAATTGGACCTGCGAGTCCAGCCTTATCACCCCTTATTCTTTGTATTCTGTTCTCACTTATTCCCCTCAATGTAAATGAGGTTTCGTTAGAAGTGTAGTGTAACGGGTAGAAGTAATACATGTGCTAGCTGGAGAGAGAAAGGGAGAGATTTGATCTAGAATCAATGTGTAAAGTATCCATCCGCATATCATTATTATTTTTCATATGCGCTTTATTATGTGTTTAGAATGCATGTTTAAGGGTGTATGATGATGAGACCTTAACAAAGATAATAAATTGGTTGCCAATTTGCACTCGAAAACCCCCGCAAAATATTAAGCGTTTTTCCTTCCATTGAGTGATTCTCACTCAAGATCTAAGACGGCATTGGTTTGTTGGCCAAAGTCAAGGCCTTTGTCCGTCGAGGATGTGTTTGAATCACGAGAGCTTTGTTCCATGTCAGTGTCTTGTCCAAGTTTGTGTTTGTTGGCCAAAGTCAAGACCACTTCTTGTCCATCGACATTGATTATGAAGCTTTCCATGCAATGGGTCGCGCTTGACTGGGATCACTAAGTTTGTTGTGCCAAAGCCAAGGCTTAGTTGATTCAGAGGAAAAAGGTTAGGTAATACATTGGATGTATTGGCATATAAAAGATATATGTTTAGGACTTGGATGTCCGCCTACTGGATCTAGGAATTGGATTAGATCCAATTGATCTTAGAGATCTACCTAGTTAATTATCATACAATTTATTGGCCAAAGTCAAGATTGTGTGATATTTAACGGGATCCTAGCCTGCTAGGAAACACGGTTTCCCGAGTACTCGACAGAGGGTTATAGGCTCGCCGAAAAATAGTGGGAGGCAAAATTGAATTTGCAATATTCGTTCAATTACTCGCCATACGCGCTCAAACAAATATCATTCGTCATATATATTAAATGTTAGTTGGACTAATATTTAAATTGTTGTTTTAATAAACAGTTGGACCGTATTATATTTGATTATATAATTGGATTATAGTAATCATATATTTGAAGTACTTAATTTCAACTTATAGTTAATTTTATAGTTGGACTATAGTAATCAATATAATTGACGTTAATTAATTTAAATTATATTTGATTGTATAGTTTGACTATAATAATCATTATAATATATAGTACCACAAATCGTTGATTAAATAGTTGGACTATTAGAATCAAGATATAAATGAAAGATTGACATTTAAAACATAATCCTAGGGAAAATGTATTTAAATGGTTTAATTTTTCAAATTTGGAATAAAATTTTCAGGATGGTCCTAGAAACTAATAAGTTAATTTTATTTGATAAAATAATATATTAAGCCTAAGCCCGGAGTTAAGCAAATAGTAGAGCATAATCTTTGGAAGATTTATGTAATGATAACTTTAGTGCTTAATCCATTAAAATTGCAATAGTAAACTCTTGGAGAGTTAATGACTATTCTCAAGGAGACAAAGTCAAAGTTTTCAATAGGGCATGTAGCGCAAGGCGCACCTTACTTCGATATTCTAAGAACCCGAGGCTTGGCCAAAGGCTAATGGAATGTGGAAAATGGGCAAAGGAAAAATCATTATAATCTTCTAGGAAGATAAAGGACATATCCCAAAATGTCTGCCTAAATGTGGCAAACGGGATCGCGGAAGCATGACTGCCGTTTGGACAAAGCAGACATGAGGGAATTGAAGACGAGCAAGGCTTTGACTTCAAATATGATTGTCATTATTATGTTCATAACTAGTATTAAAATTAGATTTTAAATACTTAGTGTGATACATAAATATATACTAATGTTCAGAATCTGCTATTAGCAGGATTTGGAAACTGTTATAATGTAACTAGTTTGACTAGATACATTATCTCTATATCAGTGTTTAACCCGCTGCGGGTGAACCATTATATTCTAGAACACTAAAGTGTTTTATTATATAAAGATGATATTGAGATAAACACATTAGATGTGAATAACAGCATTTATATTATGAATATAAATAAAAATCTCAAATATATATCACAAACAAATAGCTCGAACTAATTTGATCAGAAGAAACATATTGTGGCATTGTTGTCTGGGACACAATTAAACAAGACTCGTATATCCATACTTTTGAATAGTGGGTACTCGGACTGTTTTGATTCCAATCAAATAAAGTCTACGAATCCAGTTTATTGGGCAAAGTGCCTATAACACTATTTACTTGGTAAAAGTGTAAATGCCACCAATCTGTTAGCCCTAGTTCATAGTGAAGCAAGTAGGCCCATGTCTAGCTAGGCTAGATGTGGATATGAATATTTCGTGACCTTTACGGATGTGGCATCGCGTTATGGTTATGTGTTTCTTTTGAAGAACACAAATCGAAAACTTTTACAGTTTCGACACGAAATAGACAAACAGATCGGCTACAGTATTATACCGTTACGGTTAGACCGTAATGGAAAACACTTAAGCAATAAGTTTCTAATATACTTGAAAGAGTATAGTATTCTTTCAATGAGGACTCCTCCCGGAACACGTCATTTTGACGGTGTGTCCGAACTAAGTGACCGAATTTTGTTGGACATGATAAGGTTAATCATGAGTCACTCTGAGCTACCATTTCCTTCAACGGATAAGCATAATCAGTGCAGAACTTAATTAGAATAAGGCTCCATAAAATCTGTTTGACAGATTTCGTGCCAATTGTAGGTTATCGTAGGGATACCAAAGTATTGTACTTATACAACTCACAAGAGAACAAGTAGATCGTTGCTCACCATGCGGTTTTCCTAAGAGGAATATCGATATGCAGTGGTAAGTGGGAGGATAGTAAAACTCGATGAAAATCGGAGTAATACTATTCAAGGCACCGTGTCCTAATGGAACACAAATGGTTCATCAAGGATGAAACTATATCATTAATCTTCGAATACACAAGAACCACGTAGTTCGGAGAGAGTCAGAAAATAACCTAGGGTATTGGTTTCTGATCTCACCTCATAAAGATGTCAATCTTATTGAGGTATACCAACTGACTACATATGAGGTAGTGATACAAGGTATCGACTCCCTATTATGACAAAGTGTCATGAGTCCGAAATGGATTCCATGTATATCAACTAATATTGTGAGTCTTTACAAATTTTTGCACCAAACCTTTCATATCTTGGGTTTATATAAGTGAACAACTCTAAAGTTTAAGAGTAAGCCACTGATTTTGAGGATCCTTAAGTCTAATTGACTAGAGGAACCTCGAGTTAAAAGTTTTGAGGTATTTGCCTAGGGTAACACTAAGGGCAAAATACCCGTGCACTCAAGGCGTAGTCTTGCCGTTGAGTTTTGGCTTTGGTGTGTGCACCTTTGGAGGCCACACACTTGGGTGGCTTTTTGGAACGTGGAAGAGCTTGCTGAGTTCGAGAAAAGCTTGTAGATTGGAGGGAGGACTGGAGGAGTCTTCGGTTCAAGTAACTATTTTTTCTTTATTTATTTTAATTAGAGTTCTTATAATAGTTAGCATGTTTAGGTTTATGTTATTTGCATGTTTTATGAGTTTTTTGGCTTAGAATATATAGTAACATGCCTAGGCTTGTAGAATAATTAAAACAAATGGGTATTGGGCAAATGGATAGCGGCATCATAATTTCTTCTTGATTTTCCGATGCGCACTCGCGACCGCTTCCCAACATATTTTACATAGATATGAAGTTCACTCCTTCTTGCGAGAAGTAGAGGAGTATCTTCTTTAAGGGTTGATTCGGTACTTGAATGGTTTGAGTGCTCAAGTCTTTCTATTAGGAATAGAAAGATTAAAATTCATAATAGTTTTGAATAAATCGTTCATTAGAAAATCAATGGTACTTAAAGAATAAATAATTAGAGGGGTATAACAGACATTATGACCCGGCTCTAATTGCGAGATACTCGTGAATGGTCAATTCGTATGTAGTGACTATATCATTGGACACCGACTTGGTTCGGCTTAATATACCATCTACGGCAACGAGAGTGCAACTTCAAGTTTTTAATGGAATAAACAGGAGTTAATAATTCGAAATATTTAATTAAGAGCTTAATTGATATTTCGAGATTATTGGAGCTCGTAACCATAGGTCCAATTGGTCCTCGTGCTAGCTTGATATACTATAGTGGATTTAGTATAATTGGATAGTCCATTTATATACTCACAAATGTATAAATATTATCAATATGATTAATAATATTATTTTGTCACACTTCAAACATTATATAAAAAGTTAATATATGGTTTTATTAAATATATGATACTTAAACACATGTTATTTAATTATATTAGATATAATTAAATGAAAGGTTAAGTTAGTAATTTCCAAATTTTGGGTTTTGGAAACCCTTGGATTTAATTTTGAAGTTACTAATTTTTTTAAGGCATTTAGCCTTTTTATTTTGTAACATATTTTCCATTATGGAAAATAAATATAAATGTTACAAAATTTTTGAATTTAGACATGTGTGGCCGATTTTTACAAGGGTAAAGGGGGAAGAGTTTAGTGATTTTTTTAAAATTTAAAACCTAAGTATAAAAAGAAAAAAATATTTTTTTCTTTTGCAGATATTTCATTCTTGAACCCTAGCCATCTTGTATGATGTGATCATATAGGTCTGGACCTAGATGGAAATGACATTCTTATAATATATGTTAAATAAAGAAAGTCATTTCGAACTACTAGATGGTTATATATGGATTGATCTTAATCCTGAGTGTACTAAGAACTCCTGCATGGCAGGCTATGTCCTTTGATTTACAAAGGTGAGATTGGTATAGCAGTCCCGACCAATAGCAACGTACTTTGGGGGCATGGTTTGTTGTGTAACTGGGAATGTTTTACATAGATATGAAGTTCACTCTTTCTTGCGAGAAGAAGAGTAGTATCTTCCTTAAGGATTAATTTGGTACTTTAACGGTTTGAGTGCTCAAGTCTTTCTATTACGAGTAGAAAGATTAAAATTCATAATGGTTATGAATAAATCGTTCATTAGAGAATCAATGGTACTTAAGGAATAAATAATTAGAGGGGTATAACGAACATTATGACCCGACTCTAATTACGAGATACTTGTGAAGGGTCAATTCGTATGTAGTGACTATATTGATGGACACCGACTTGGTTCGGCTTAATATACCATCTATGGCAACAAGAGTGCAACTTCGAGTTTTTAATGGAATAACCCGGAGTTAATAATTTGAAATATTTAATTAAGAGCTTAATTGATATTTCGAGATTATTGGTGCTCGGAACCGTAGGACCATTTGGTCCCCGTGATAGCTCGATATACTATAGCGTATTTAGTATAATTGGATAGTCTAATTATATACTCACAAAGGTATAAAAATTATTAATATGATTAATAATATTATTTTGTCACACTTGAAACTTTATATTAAAATTTAATATATGGTTTTATTTAATATATGATATTTAAACACATTTTATTTAATTATATTAGATATAATTAAATGAAAGGTTAAGTTAGTAGTTTCCAAATTTTGGGTTTTGGAAACCATTGGATTTAATTTTGAAGTTACAAATTTTTTAAAGGCATTTAACCTTTTTATTTTGTAACATATTTTCCATTATGGAAAGTAAATATAGATGTTACAAAATTTTTGAATTTAGACATGTGTGGCCGATTTTTACAAGGGTAAAAGGGGAAGGGTTTTGTGATTTTTTGAAAATTAAAAACCTAAGTATAAAAAAAAAAATATTTTTTCTTTTGTAGAGATTTCATTCTTGAACCCTAGCCACCTTTCATCTTCTTCTTCATCCTCTCAAAAGTTGAGAAAAAATAAAACAAAAGAAAACGAAGAAAAACATTACAAAACATAAGTATGATTTAATCTCTAAATAGTTCAGGGATTAATATTGTGAGTCTTGCCCACACAAGTTTCCGTTGGTAACGAGATATAGTTCGGAAGACTTTGTGGTGTCGAACATATAATCATCTTCATCTTATTCTTGTATGTACTCGGCAGTGAGACTTTATTTTGCTCACTGCCGCCATTTTACTTGGTGAAACGGAACTCGATTTGGTTTCGTTTTAATCCATTTTTTGGGAATATTTTGTGGTTTTTTGGGGCTGTGTTGGGGCTGTTTTCAAGTGAAAAATCAGAAATGAAACACAGCCACTGTTCGCGCATTTTAGGGGCTTTTTCGGCAGTGCACTAGGCGCTTATCGTGACCAAAATAGTCACGATTTTGTCCGGCTGTTCAAGGCTATTCAGGGACTGTTCCGGGCTGTTTCGGGGCTAGAATTTTATGTAAAACTGAAGCAAAATTTCAATGGTGATGGAAGTACCATTCGGCCACTCAGTGGGAAGGGAAGGAAAATTTTTCAAGTCCGATCCGGGTGCCTAAGACGTTTCCATTGCGCAAGGAAAGTGTTTCCTATAATATCCTCTGTTCTTATCTGTGTGTTTTCTTATTTGTCTGCCGAGTTTGATTTTGGTTCCCAACAAACAAAATAAATTCATTGTTATAGGAAGGTTTGTTTGAGGAGTGATTTTCCAAATTGTCCCAGAAATGAAAAACAGCCGTCAATAAAAGTCAACACTAAAGACATGTTAGGGTTGGTGTTCAGAGCGCCAATTTTCTTATATTTTTCCTTGTAAATACTTATGTAACAATTAATATGAATAAAATAAATAGTTTCTATTATATAAAATCTTTTTTATATGGTAGAGAGGTAATTGACCTTAGAATGATTAGTCATGATACCGTTGCAAAAGCGTCGCAACTGACATTGAGTTGTATCATGACGTTGTCATTCTTAGGCTATTCCCGGTCAATGTTTTCACTACTTGGTCGGTAAAGTAAACTCGTCGAGACTGGTACATGTCGTATACTGGAGTCTTGGATTCCAATGGTTTTTCAATGAACCATGAGTCTTGGAAACTCGTATAGACCTGTTGGTGTTTATAACGGATAAATATTGAATGACTCACCGAAGATTCTTAATAGATTCTAGACCAACGTCAATAAGAATCTTCTCGGGTTGAGTAGCTTAGTGATTCTTTGACTTGAGATACCATTGTGGATATATGAGTTATCCTCCACACGTTGATGGCCGTCACATCACCGATCTATTAAGATCAGACCTCCGCTTGTTCATTGGGTGTGGACTGATGTTCAGGAGATTCTGTGTGTGTCAAGAAAGGATCTGTCAATTATGTGTACAGAGCATAGGTATTCAATATGGAATTAGTAATCTGTTAAATCCATGGGCCTGTGGTACACTGTAGAAGCGAGTTCTAAGTATTATTAATAGATTGTTAATATAAACGTCGACGTGATTATATTTATAGAGATTTGACATTTATATCTATATCTCTGGAATAATCCTGATACATGTGACTGAGGGATTATACGTATGCGATGACCTCGACCTGTATGGTTCAGTGAGTTTATCTGTGTTCATCATAATTTACGAGTGGGTAGATTATGGACATAAAATTGGATTTCATGACGGATATGACTGAACTTAGAGAGTCTCACTAATGAAATATACTCGTAAAGCACTAGGGAAACTTTTATGAATAATATTGATTATTTAAAAATCATTTAACGGTTAAACGAATGATACATGAAAAAGGACTTAATGGTCATTTCCTAATTAATGTGTATTTGTATTTAATGAATGATTTTATTAAACACACATTAATTAAATGTAAAATTATGATAGTTTACATATATCATTAATATATGCATTTGGATTATTTAAAATATTTAAAATAATTATATTTAAATAATTATTTATTATTTATTGTTAAATAATTAAAGTAATTAAAAAATATAAATATCTTATGTTATGACTAAGTTAGGAAATAGCTTTATTTGATTGGTTTGACTTGTTGTAATACATTAAATGTTGTAGTGATCAATTACAACAAGTAAACTAATGCTTATTAAATTGAAACAAACAAATATCTAGATATTTATTATTTCCCCAATTTAGCCAAGGCATAGGGGAGTATAAATTACTTTGTGCTTCATTTTTCTTTCATTAGGTTAAGCCTCCATAAGTTACCAAATATATTACAAAGAAAGTTTGAGAGAAAAGTTAAAGAACAAAGGAAAACCTTGAGAAAAGTTAGATTTTTGTAAGTTTTTTCTAACTTTCTTCAACTAGAAAATTGTTTCTATGATTCTTGGCTTCAACCTATGCAGCTTAGAATTTTCTCTACTCTTTAAGCATGTAATAAAATGGTTTGAAACCTGAAAGAAAGATGATAGCATGTATGTTCATTAAAGTAAGTTTATAAATGGTTATTAAGCTCTCTTTTGGTTATTTGATAATTATTTTGCCATTCTAGAGTTTTTAAGCCAATCATTGATGACCTAGAATTGTTCTTGAGTTATTTCAAAGTAGTGAGACTTGTTTGGTGTGGTAGAGATCTGATTAAAGTAATGGATTTGTTTAATTTGGTGTAATTTGTTCAATTTGAAGAATTTATAAAATTAGGGTTTATACCTATTCCAAATTTGGGGCTTTTCATAAATGCGTTGTGTAATGATGTATATATGATATATATAAAATTTTGATGTTGATTGGATTTGATCTTGACTTGTTTTGAACAAGATTGGACTAAAATGCACAAGTTGGAAACCTTATAGGGCTTCTCGGTAATTTTGTTCTTTTGTGGCTTTTGAGTTGTAATTTGTATTTTGATGTATTGGACATGTATAAATCATTTTGTGATTGGTTTGGAATCACTTAAATTTGTATTTGACAATTTATGACTAAAATGATCAAAATGCAAACTATTGAGGATCTTTCGGCAATTAATGAAAAATATAATATTTGGGTAAAAAAATTCAGTTTTTAAGTATTTAGTAATTAGAATAAATGAGTTTATTTTAATTGCCCAAGAAAAATTATTGAAATCAGAAAATTTTGATTTTCCGCGTTCCGCTGCGTTTACCCGGATTTTCCCCTAAAAACCCCAACAAAATGGTATCAGAGCGAGTCTGATTCTGAACATTTGATATGATTATGTCTTTAAATTTAATGTTTAATCTAATCTTTACTTTATCCATGCATGTGTTTATTTAATTTGATTAAATAAAGTAAATGGCATCTTTTGCGGAAAATCCCTATTTGTAAATAAGGTTTTATTTTTAATATGTATTTGATGCATGTTACTTAGTCCATCTTGTCAATACCGCTTATGGATAAATAATCTACGACTATATCCAAGAATGTGCCAAAGCTATGAGAATATAGCCGGTTGAAATTTATCTATACCTATATATTTTTGATATTAGGTAAATTCAAGCAAAAGCGGAATCCTTAACGTGCCAAAGCTGTGAGCTGAAATATATTCATGGGGTTCACTTTTCACTATTGTATTTAATTTGATTATTTCTTATTATGTATTCTGTTTGGGGATTACAGTTTTGCATGAAATAGTGGGAGAGGCATTTTAGATTAAAAATCCATGATCTATTTAATGCTTTTGATATTATATGAAACTGTTTTGTCTGCTAACCGTTTATTCGCTATCTATTTGATAGATTTGCGATGGCAGCACCTTTGAACAACTTTTTACTCTTATGCTTGATACGAATAAGCTTAAGGGCGCTGAGAACTTTGTAGACTGGGATATGGATTTGAGGATTGTCCTCGGATCCGAAAAGCTTGGACATATTTTGGAAGGTCCATTACCCCTTGCTATATCTGAAGATGCATCACCTGCAGAGATTGAGACTTTCCATAAATGGAAAGATGATGATTTAATGGTTAAGTCATTCATTCTCAGTTCTCTATCTTCTAAACTGAAGAGGCAATATTTTGAGATGCATGATGCTTATAGCATGATGACACAACTTCGTGACTCGTTCATGAACTAGGAATAAGCCGTGGTTCATAGAGTAGCAATGGAACTGTTCCATTCTAAACTTGATGAGGGCAGGCTGTGAGCACACATGTGCTTCATTTGATCGAGCAATTGAGGTGCAATGATTTCCCTCTCAATGATACTCTAGGACGGAGTGTCATACTTGGTTCGCTCCCGGCATCGTATATTCATTTTGTCATGTACTTCAATATGAATGAGATTCACTGCACTTACCGTGGGTTACATATGATGCTTCTCACAGTGATGAGGATTTTAAGAAGGAAGTGTTGACTTTCTTCCCACTCCAAGTCGAAGGGGAAGAAGACGAAGGGATAGAAGAAGAAAGGTTCCAATGTTCCTCCGCAGGCTAAGGTAGCAAAGCCCAAGAAAGCTTCTGAAGATAAATGCCTTCACTGCCAGAAGGTTGGGCACTGGAAAAGGAACTATCCTGACTACTTTGCCTAGATAAGGAGGTAAAGAGCATCAATATCATATACTTTTATTTTTCCGGTTATTGATATTTAATTAGCTTGTGAACCGTCAAAACTAGTTGGATTTTAGATTCTGCTTGTCCTATTCACATTTGTAATTCGTCGCATGTGCTGCGGAAAGTTGACGGTTGAAATCTAGGGAGATGCAGTTTCGATTCAGGAGTGGCGACTCTATGGATGTGGTCGTAGTGGGCTTATGCGAGATTCCCCTACCCAGTGGGAGAATTTTTTTGCATGACTGCTTTTTGTGCCAGGATGTGTGGCGAATATTATGTCACTTTTTGTATTAGATACTGAAGGATATAATATAAATATTAAGAACCGTTCTTTTATATTTATATGATAGAATTAATATTCAGATCCTTTGTTGTCCAAATGAGCATGGTCATTACATTTTGCACAGCTCACGAGATATTTTGAATACTGGAAATAATAAACGTAAATTATCTTATATAAATAATACTGAACTTTGACATATGAAATTAGGTCATATAGGCGTGAAACGCCTAACCCAATGGGTTATGAATGGTTTGATTCTGTATCTTACCATTGAACCTTATCCAACTTGTAAATCTTATATTCGGGGTAAAATGACTAAAGCCCAATTTTTGGGTGTTGGACACCGAGCCACTGATTTATTGAAACTCGTATTCTGATGTATGTGGTCGTATGAGTCAGACTGCACATAGTGGCATTTCATACTTCATTACCTTTACCGATGATGTGTCACGGTATGGTTATGTTTTTCTGATGAAACATAAATCGGAAAACTTAGAAAAGTTCAAAGAATTCTGAAACAAAGTAGAGAAATAAACTGGACAATATATTAAATGCCTTCGATTGATCAATGCGGTGAATATATGAGTGGAGAGTTCACTGATTATTTAAAGGAGAATGGGATTCTCGCTCAATATACTTGTAGGCATTGTATTTTTGCATATAAGTCCCGATGATGAGTTCGTATGGAGACACTACCCTTTGAGTTGCGGAAGTCGCGAGAAACGGACGTCGGAAGGGAAAGATCAATACCTTGTTGGATTTAATTCGTTTGCATAGCTTCAGGTTCGCTCGTTGGATCTCTATTTTAAAATTCATCATTGGTCAAAAACTCCCGCAACCTACACTAAACCACACACCCAAGCCCACACACTACCAACCACACGCCCAAGCCCATCAACTAGCCAACCACACGCCCATAAGCCTCCAAGCCCATTAAATCACATCCAAAAATATTCAAACACATTAACACATGTTAAAATCCAATCAAATCTCATAAATCACCTTCCTAATTGAATTAAATCACATGCCTATACTAAATAAAATCAAATCAAAGCTCATAAATCACCTTCCTAATTAAATTAAATCACATGCCTAAACTAAATAAAATCAAATTAAATCTCACAAATCATCTTCCTAATTTAATAGATCTTTTCCTTGTAGTACATTAATTAGGAGATATCCCCATAATTACATGATACTTTCCCTACCCGTACAAGGACAACTTCAACCCTCTCCTATAAAAAGACACCAAAACCAAGCCCTTAGACCCCTAGCTTGCACCCTCACGACAAAAACACCTAGCATCCTCACGCCAATTCCATAAATAAAAAAATGTAGCCCCTTCTCTCTCACCTCTATCCTCTCGGCAATAAACCCTAAACACATCTCCACTCATTCGGCTAACCCCATCTCTCATCAACCCTCGGCACCCCACGTGAAAACCCTTGGCGCACCAATGTCACCCTCTCTCACTGAACATGCACAAATAATAGACCATTCAACAAAGCTCAATCCACAAGCCAAACACAGATCACGTCCACCAAAAGATACACAAACCGACTCCTAAAAGACTCAGCCACTAACCGACAACCTAATACCATTCAAAGCACTCACCGACCCAGCTTCACACCCACAAAACAAACAACCCTACCCGACTTACGCGCACAGCCTCACTGACTGGGAGAGAAGACACACGGCAGAAGCCCTTGCCCTCACCAAATTAAACGTGAACATCACATACTCTCAGCTCACACAAACAGACACACATTCGGCTGACACTTTCACGCCACTCACAAAATAGCTCACCAAAGACAAACATACCACAGACAAACACAAAGCCAAGCAGCAGCCACCAAGCCGTGAGAAACAGCCAAGAAACTGAAACCAAACAGTCCAGAAAAAGCCCATTAAATAGCGAACAAACTGCCTCCATATTCACAACAAAACAGCCCTCAAACAACCCCACATATCACCGAAAATACAGCCTGAAACTGCCCCTATAATCACCGAAAAATAACCTGAAACAGCCCATGCAATTACTGCTAAACGCAGTCTAGAAAAACTGCACATCCACCGCATAAACTGCACCCCGAAACACAACTCTAACAACCAAAAACAGTGACAAAAAATAGCAGCAAAACAGAGTAAACAACAGCCCAAAACAGTGAAGTAACGAAGGAAAACAATGAACCAGTGAACCGAAGGAGTTGCGGGACATTAACCCTTCCGACGGCCGTGTAACGCACTTCCAAGAGGCGACTTAAAAGGTAAGACCTGAGGGCACCATTTTATTTATTCTGGTTCATCTTTTTAATTATTTATTAATATTTCTTAGCATGGATTTATGTGTGTTGTGGCCATGTGATGAATGATTTTATGCTATCTCTCGTGGTATATCGGATGGAAACCCATACATAAATTCCGTAGCCGAATCTGAATGGACGGTAGTGCGGTCTGAACTTGGGATATAATTCCACGTATCGCTTGAGAAACGCATATATTTCGTTTCATCTAATCTTGTGTTTATTCGTTATTTATTAGAAATAGCATGTTATTTTTATGCATGATTTAGTTGTTTAGTATGTTATTTTTATGAATGATTTAGTTGTTTCTTTCGCACTAGGAGCTTAATTATATCTCTTCAATGTTTATGTTTAGACAATAGATTATTTATTAATGTTTTCGTATTCATCAATTTAATGTGTCCATGAGATTGTGTGCTTGTCGTTATTTCGACTTACTTTTATGCATGCAAACTCAGATATAGGTTATATGCAAACTTAGATATAAGTTGTATGCGAACTTAGATGTAGGTTATCTTGCGTATGTATGTTGCGTAGACTCGGTTATATTATCACATAAATCTATTCATTACAAGTGGCATAAGTAAGGGACCATTCCGAACCCAATGGTTTGAGGTCTTCCCTTGCGAGGGGTGAGTGCGGCCTTAAATCATTTTACCCAGTTCACACTGGGTGGCGACTCTATTTTATTTCTCTGGTTTAGTCCCCCTCGGGCTACTCCGTATTCTCGACCGGGCCGCGAGCCTGGAACAGCATCGCCGATTTTTGTGTCCTACAGTCTGGAGACTCCACTGGGGATAGAGAATCGGCCCCAAAATAATGCCTTGTAATGTTTGTGATTTTTGTTTTAGTTAACCGTGTCTACAGTAGGTTGAAGGGGTTCAATCAAAGGCACTATTAGAGCTAGGTAATGGTTTAGTGTCTTCCTTCATTCACTAACTTTCTATGAGGAAACGTTGTGAAGGCACCTGGATAATCATTTACCCGAAGCTTACCGTGATGGACTAATTTGGAGGACTTATTGTTTATTCCTGTCACCAAAGCGATAACAGCCTACGAGGCTTGGGTATTTAAGAGAGTCCGCTCCACCCTCCCTCTGGGGAATCTTCAATAAGAAATCCATTTGACAGTCAGTCATGTATCATCACTCGTTGGCACGTACCTTAGCGTATAAAAAAGGTCCGCTCACTTGGTCGCTCGAACCCTTGAGTGGAGAGTCCTAGTTGTGGGCAATCCTTCCCCAGCGGTAGCTTTGTCTATACCAATATAAACCCGCATGTGAACTGTAGTCGTAGGAACAATAGAAAACATCCATTTATGCTTGTGTTCATGACCATCATCATTTGAATTCAGTTGAACTTCTTGTCAGAAGATATGAACTTGTTGGGCCATTTAAATTGGGACGAATTTGTGCCTTATGACAATTGGGCCAAAAGCTTCTAAAATGACGATGGGCCATTTTGTGTTTAGGCCTTTTATCATTTGAAGTTGTTTAGCCATGTTATCGCAAAAGTGTAAACCTTTTAAGCCTTTTCAACTGGGACAAGTTTGCACCACGCAATAGTATGGTTGAATGCTTTGAAATGATAATGGGCCGACTTATATAGTCCATGCATCGCACGCATACATGCTAACATGAGATTTTAAAAGACACCATAGATACCCGTTGGGTTAGGGAAGAGGGAATACTCGTTAAAAGGCTGTCAGCAAACATGAGCGAATCAGAGAACGAGGGATCTCGCATGGATCAGTTGGAGACTAGTCTCACTAAGGTTACCGAGCATTTGCAAGCTTTGACCATCGATATGGCTAATATTGATGTGTCCCGCGCTGGGGGAGGCTCTGAGAATGTGAGGCGTGAAGAGCCTCCGAACAGGATGAATGATGATATCCCTATTTTTGATGATGACGTGGCTGAGTATGTCGCAGGAAGGATAGCAAGGTCTCAAGCAGATTTGCAGAAACTTCGGGATCAGGTAGAGTCAGTTACCCGCAAGATGAGGGGTAAGCATGAAGATTTACTAGATTATGAGGCAATGACTTTCGAGGAGCAGCTACCAGCTCAATTCACGATGCCTGACATAGCCAGGTTCAATAGGAATGGGGATTTGAGGGTCCATCTCTGACAGTATGTTTCTGTGATGAGTTCAGTGGGTCTGTCAAAGCGTCCGGTTCAGAAGATGTTCGAGATGTCGCTTGAGGGGGCACCCGTGGTATGGTATCAGGGCATTGAGAGGAAGGTCAATGATGATTGGAGGGCATTGGCGGAGGCCTTTCTGAAGCAATATGTCACAGACTTGGAGATCGACTTGTCGATTCGCGACTTGGAGAATACCAAACAGAAGTCGAATGAGAGCTTCAAGGATTATGTAGATCGCTGAAGAAGCTAGCTCTTGAAGATGCAGACTCGGCCCTCGGAGAAGGACCAAATCAAGATGATCATCAAGGGTACTAAGCCCTCTATTTACAGCAAGCTGAGGAGGATGACCTCTATGATTGGTGATTTTCAACAGTTGAAGGAGACTGTTATGGACATTGAGGAGGAAGAAGCTGAGAATAGGAAGTTCTATGGCCATAATAGAAGGACTATTGGGGGGCCTTTTGAGACCAAGCCCCTTACTGTTGAGATCGCTACCGTCAGAAACAGGCGATTCTCCAACCTTGGTAGACCTTTGTCAAAGGTGCTTGAGAAGTTAAAAGGACAAGGACTCATGAAACCTTTAGAGCCTAGACCAATTCCAGACACTGTGCCACACTACTTTGACTTAAACCAATACTGCCACTTCCACCAGCAGAAATGCCACGAAACAGACAACTGCGCCCGCCTTAGGCATGAGATCCAAAACCTCATTGACGTCCATAAAATACCTGATCCAGAAAAAAAATTGTTGGACAATTATGACCAATAGCGTCACTATTTGTACAGATCATGGTGTTGTTGCACAAATTAACTATGTGACAAAGGAAATTGCTCTTTTATCATTTGTGATTAGATCACCAAGATATATAAATGATAGAAGGTCCATATGATTAGTTCCGGATTGAGATGATATGAGACAGTATCAATCCACGATGGTTTAATCATGAAATATCCCTAGTCAGAGTATTATCGATATCAGACATCGATAATGTGTAAAAGACTAGTATTACAGTTTGTGCGCGTTGTGAGGGCATAACGGCATAGTTCTCATATATTTGGGTATAAGATACTCATGCAAGTGTAATAGGAGGTTGTGTTTACCGATGGTACGGGAAACAGCTTCACTCTGGATAGACCCATCAGAATTCCATTGTTAGTATGACTATGTGTCTATGGAAGTCTGAATCTGGGTAGGTGTATTTGGTCTTAACCTGAGACTTGCACCGCTAATACTTGCGACAATCAATATACTTTGGTTTTGGTCGTCTAGGGCTTTAACATGGTTCTGTGTACGCCTCTTCTAGGTATATTGAGAATCGTAGTGTATTGGGTGTGATGTCGAGAGGGAAGTATCACTCTAGTCATAGTGGAGATGATGATCACGTAGGATACGGAACTTGTTCTCTTATATGCTCCAGTTATCGGGATATTATGACTAGGTCATGTTTATCCGATTATAGAGACTAGTTGCCAGAGATCTGATATGTGCTTCGTACGGGGCAGACACATTTCCAGCCCCAAGCCTTGCACGTGACATCTGATGCTGGATCGAAATACGCAATACTACGTATACTACGCCTGATATAGATAATTTATTCCTGTAAGGATATTTCTGGATAATTAGGTAGGCATGGCGCTTTGCTAGAAGCCAACCTTGTCATGTAAATCGGTATAAATGTAGTACTAGGTACTTACGTGTTCGGATAGTCCGACGACCAGATTTACTGCCAACATATCTGGGGATCTCATGGGTCGCTTCCCGAAGATTCATCGATGACGTATGACTCGCACTTTATTAATCTGGGATTAATTAGTAGAAAGAGAAAATTAATCTGGGATTAATTACGGAGATATTTTATCTGGGATAAAATATTAATAAAGAGAGAGAACTATTAATTTGGAATTAATCGATAAAATAATATATTCGATATATTATACGAAATTGGATTTCGATGGAGAATTGAAATTAGATTTTAATTCGGGCGAACGAGTTAATTTAGAATTAATTCGTTAGCGACGTGAATAGTGATTTTGCTAGGCATAATTATTTAATTACGTCGCAATGGAAAATTCGTTAATTTGGAATTAGCGAACCCAGGCCCAAGAGTGTTTGCGAGCGCACTCGCATTGCGAACTTAAGTGCGGCTCACAAGTCACATCAAGCGTCAAATCACTAGTCGCATCAAGCATCAAATCAATAGTCACTTTGAGTGATGTGACAACTTGTCACTTGATTGAGTGAATAGTTGATGGAAGTGGTTGGCTTTAAAAGCCTTTGACTTTTTGATTTTTGGACATAGATTTGGTATTTGATTTTTGGAAAATCAAAAACCTAATACACTTAACATTTTCCTCTCTCTCTCTTTGATGGTTCACGTTTTTGGAGCCAAAACCTCACCCTCTCTCTCACGGCCTGAAGGCCAGTTTTCTTCTTCTCTTTTGCCCACTGTCGTGAGCCAAAGAGAAACAAGATGATGATTTTGTTGCAAAATCAAGAGTACTAGCACACAATGGAGACATACAAAGGTGATAGGGAAACCCACTTGTGAGCTTGGAATCACAATTTGAGAAGCTTGGAGCTTGGAGCACACTTGGAGGTGGTGACCGAAAATTTGGAGCTCAAAAATTTGCTCACTGCCGAGACCACCTTGGAGGGAGAAAAGAATTTTTATTCTTCGTCGCATCGCCTCAACCGATCGATGTAAGTATTCTGCAACTTCTTCGTGTATTCACATGTATGTTTCATCGCTTTATTCGATCCTCGGGACCGTAGAAACTCCAACAATGGTATCAGAGCGAGTTAAAGCATGAAACTTGAACTTAGGGTTAAAATTGGGTAAATTGATTTTGAGCATGATTTGATTAAATTACTTGATTGAGTATGCTTGAATGATGTTTAATTGAAGTTGTATTGGATCAATTTCATGAAATATTGATTGGATCAATTTTTCCCCTTTTGGTTGGCTTGGCCGAATCATATGTAGCCCTAAATGTCTTGGTATTTTGATTTTTTGATTCATTGGATGAGTTGAAATCAATTAGGAATTGTTGATTTGAGAATTAATTGGATTGAATTTGAAATTGGACAAAATTCCCTCATTGCCGAGACTTGTAGCATGTAAATTGGGTTTGATTTTTGATTAAAATATGTTGGACATGTTTTGATGTTGATAAGCATAATTAATTATGTAAATTGATGTTTTAGAAATGTTAATTTGGGTGATTAATTATGGCATTACACTTTGGTTAATTAAATATGAAATTTGGAATTTTTGAAGTTTAATTAATTGGGCTTAAATTGGATTTGGGCTTGTAAAGTTGAAATTGGGCTTAATGGCTTGGTTGAACCAAGATTGGTTTAGGCTAAATTGGTTGGATCCAATTGGGCCCAAAACCATTTCCATAAAGTCCAATTATGACTTAATGGACCTTTAATATTAATTTGGCCTAATGGGCCTAAATTGGTTTCTAGGCATATAAGTGTGATTCCTTAAATGGGCTTTGGTAATTGGGTTTGACCCATATTGACCAAAAGTCCATGCCTTAAGAAATTAATTAAAAGCCCATTGGACTTTAATTAAATTAACATTGGATGTTAATCGGGCTTTAAGACCCGTAACGGTGAGATTTAGAATCTAAGTCACTAAGGTTCGTTAATAAAGTGTATTATTTAATTTGGAATTAAATAGCGAATTAGTATTAAATGCAAATTGAATTGGATTTAATTTTGTAGTTTAATATAATTCAAGAATTCGTACTTTGAGTACTTATTCGCAAAACGAGTCGGACTCGCGCAAAATCAAATCGTTGTTTGAACATTTGATGGTCATTAATTATCAGATTAATTAATTGGATTAGATTGATTGATAACATGCTTGTGTGAATACATGGTTACGATGCATGAATAATGTATATCGGATGGATATTAAATGGGTGGGGTAATTTTGGAAATTGTGTAATAAATTTACAATTTATTAATTGGACCTGCGTGTCCAGCCTATTACCTCCTTACTCTATGTATTTCTCTTCTCACCTATTCCCCTCAATGTAAATGAGGTTTATTTAGAAAGGTTAGGCAATATATTGGATATATTGCATATATAAGATATATGTTTCGGACTTGGATGTCCACCTACTGGATCTAGGAATTGTATGGGATCCAATTGATCTTAGAGATCTACCTAGTTAATTATCATACCATTTTTTGGCCAAAGTCAAGATTGTGTGTTATTTAACGGGATCCAAGCCCACTAGGAAACAAGGTTCCCGAGTACTCCACAGATGGTTAGAGGCTCGCCGAAAATAGTGGAGGCAAGTTTAAATTTGCAATATTCGTTTAGTAACTTGCCATACGCGCTCATATCAAATTATTCGTCAAATAAATTAATATATAGTTGGACTAATATTTAATGTTGTTTTAAAAGTTGGACTGTATTCAAACTATTTCATTTATAGTTGATTATATAATTGGATTATAGTAATCAATATATTTGAATTAATAAATTCAATCAATAGTTGATTTTATAATTGGATTATAGTAATCAATATAATTGAATTAATCAATTAAATTATAGTTGATTATATAGTTGGACTATAGTAATCATTATAATGCATAGTACCTAAAATCATTGATTAAATAGTTGGACTATTATAATCAAGAAAAATTGAAATATTAATGTTTTAAAACATAATCCTTGGTGAAAATGTATTTAAACGACTTTAATTTTCAAATTGGGAATGATGAATCAGGATAGTCCTGAAAACTAATAAGTTACTTTATTGATAAAATAACATATTAGGCCTAAGCCCGGAGTTAATGAAATAGTAGAACATGATATTTAGAATATTCATGTGATGATAACTTTAGTGCTCAATCCATTAAGCTTGCCAAATAGACTCTTTAATTTCTTAATCAGAACTAAGGATTAGATCCTTATAGTATGATAATGAAATTGAAGGATCTTCATAGATCTATTCTTAGATCTTAGAAGTACTAAAATTGCAATAGTAAACTCTTGGAGAGTTAATGGCTATACTCTAGGAGACAAGCCAAAGTATGCAATAAGGCAAGAAGCGCAAGGCGCATCTTACTTCGACATTCCAGAAGGCCAAGGCTTGGCCAAAGGCTTCAGGAATGTGGAAAATGGGTAAAGGCAAAGTCATTATAATCTTCTGGGAAGACAAATGACATATCCCAAAATGTCTGCCTAAATTGTGGCAAACGGGGACACGGAAGCGTGACTGCCGTATCGACAAGGCAGACATGAAGGAATTGAAGACGGGCAAGGCTCCGACTTCAAATATGTTTGTCATAAATATGTTCACTACTAGTATTAAAATTGGATTTAAAATACTAAGTGTGGTACATAAAAATATGCATTGATGTGCAGAATCTGCTGAGAGCAGGATACTGACTTCAGTTGAGATTAATCTGTGAATTGAAAACGGGACGAGAGTCGCTGTTTTAACCGTAGAAACCTAACTTTAGGAACTACCCTTTGGGTGTGTACTTAAATTAGGAAACTGTTATAATGTAACTAGTTTGACTAGAAACATTATCTCTATATCAGGGTTTAACCCGTTGCGGGTATACCTTTATATTCTAGAACACTAAAGTGTTTTATTTTATAAAGATGATATTGAGATAAACACATTAGATGTGAATAACAATATTTATATTTTGAATATAAATAAATCTCAAACATATGACATGACAAACAAATAGTTCAAACTGAGTTAATCAGTTGAAACTTAATGTGGTATTGTCGTCTAGGATACAATTAAACAAGACTCGTATATCCACACTTTCGAAGAGTGGATACTAGGACGGATTTGATTCTATTCAAATGATGTCTACGAATCTAGTTTATTAGGCAAAGTGCCTAAAATGCCTTTTACTTGGTAAAAGTGCAAGTGCCATCGATCTGTAAGCTCTTATTCATAGTGAAGTAAGTGGGCCCATATCTAGCTAGGCTAGAGGTGGATATGAATATTCGTGACCTTTACGGATGTGGCATCACGTTATGGTTATGTGTTTCTTATGAAACACGGTCAGAAACTTTTAGAGTTTCGGCACCAAGTAGACAAACAGATCTGCTAAAGTATTAAATCATCACAGTAAGACCGTAATGAAAATACTTAAGCAATAAGTTTCTCAATACTTGAAATAGTATAGTATTCTTTCAATAAGGACTCCTCACGGAACACGTCAATTTGACGGTATGTCCGAACGGATAAACCGAGTTTTGTTGGACATGATAAGGTTAATCATGTGTCGCTCTGAGCTACCATTTCCTTCAACGGATACGCATTAAATAGTGCAGAACTTATTTTGAATAAGGTTCCAAAAAAATCTGTTTGATAGACTTCATATTAGATATGAACAGGAAAGAAACTAGGTTTTCTCATTCCTGATAATTTGGGAATGCTAGGCATATGTTTGGATGATACCAAACTAGAACCCAAATCGGATAAGTGCCTAAATTGTAGGTTATCCTAGGAAACCAAAGTATAGTACTTATATAACTCACAAGAGAACAATGTAATTGTTGCTCACCATTGATTTTCCTAAGAGGAATACCTATATGCAGTGGTAAGTGGGAGGAAAGTAAAACTCGATGAAAAATCGGAGTAATACTGTTCCAGGCACCGATTCCTTAATGGAAACACAAATAGTTCATCAAGATGAAACTCTACCAATAATCTTCGAATACACAAGAACCGCGTAAGTCGGAGAGAGTCAAAAAATAACCTGAGGTATAGGTTTCTGATCTCACCTCATAAAGATGGCAATCTTATTGAGGAATACGAATGACTACGTATGAGGAAGTGATACAAGGTATCGACTCCCTATTATGTCAAAGTGCCATGATGTCCGAAATGGATCCATGTATATCAACTAAGTTTGGACACTAGTTGATGTATCGCAAGGTATTGTACCTATTGGTACTATTTAAGTCTTCAAGGAAGACATACATGGATGGCAACATACAAACGTACTAAGCTAGGCTTGTAGCAAAAAAGGTATCGTTATCAACATTGTGTTGATTACGACGAAACCTTTTACATGTTGCCTCGGTAAGTCTATTTGGATAATGCTTGCTGATGCTGCATGTTTCATGTATGAAATATGTCAGCTGAACGTCAAAACCGCTTTCCTTAACGGAAACCTTTCGGAGGATGTTTACAACATCCTGACGGTTTTGTTGTACCTAAACTAGCAAACAAGGTTTGCAGGTTATTTGATCCATGTATGGATTAAAGCAAGCATACGTTCTTGGAATTATCGTTTTGATGTAATCATAATGGTGTATCATTTAATTCAAAACGAATATGATTCTTGTGTATATCAGAAGGTTAGTGGGAGTGCACTGACATAAATGTCCTAAATAATGATAATATATCATTTCTTGGAAATTATATTCCCATAATAAAATCGGTGAAAGCTTGGCTTTCATAAGAAAATTCTCCGTAGAAATCTTGGGAGAGACAACCTTTATTCTAGAATAAAGATCTACTGGGATAGATTTAAAGTTGTTAACACTCTCGAGAACTCGTACATTGAAAAATATACGCGACCTGGTGTCTCATACGCTTGAGCATATGGAGTCACAATCAGGCCAATCCAAGTGATAGTCATTGGATTGATGTTAAGAACATCCTTAGTATCTAAGAGAACTAAGGATGCTGTCTTAAACTATGGAGAAGGAGAACTTGAAGTGACTGGGTTCACTGCTGCAAGTTTCCTAACCGATATAACGATGACTATAAGTCGTAACAACGGTACTATACAGTTGAATAATGGAACAGTGAGCTGGAAATCTTCCAAGCAAGATACTATTACCGAATAAACAACAAATGTGGGGTTATTGCTGCAGCTGAGGCAGCAATAGAAGCCATTTGGGTCGATAATAATCTAATTAGATTAGGAATAGTTCTGTTAGCAGCTGAGCTAGGCTACAACGTAGGCTAAAGAATTAATGGTCTCATCAACGATCCAGATATATACTTTGACTATTCATCTGATTCGTTCGGATCATACATCGTGGCGATGTGATGATCGAATAAATCGCATCAGATGATAATCATGCAAATCCGCTGACGAAAGTCTTTTCTCAGTAAATTTGAGCGAACCGTACGTAGTTCGGGTGTAAGACACTTGAGTGACTGGCTATAGGCCAAGTGGGAGATTGTTGGACAATTATGACCCATAGCGACACTATTTGTACAGATCATGGTGTTGTTGTACAAATTAACTATGTGACAAATGAAATGCTCTTTTATCATTTGTGATTAGATCACCAAGATATATAATGATAGAAGGTCCATATGATTAGTTCCTGATTGAGATGATATGAGACAGTATCAATCCATGAAGGTTTAATCATTAAATATCCCTAGTCAGAGTATTATCGATATCGGACATCGATAATGCGTAAAAGAATAGTATTACACTTGTGCGCGTTGTGAGGGCATAACCACATAGTTCTCATATATTTGGGTATATGATACTCATGCAAGTGTAATAGGAGGTTGTGTTTACCGATGGTACGGGAAACAGCTTCTCTCTGGAAAGACCCCTCGGAATTCCATTGGTAGTATGACTATGTGTCTATGGAAGTCTGAATCAGGGTAGGTGTATTTGGTCTTAACCTGAGACTTGCACCGCTAATACTTGCGACAATCAATATACTTTGGTTTTGGTCGTCCAGGGCTTTAACAGGCTTCTGGGTATATTGAGAATCGTAGTGTATTGGGTGTGATGTCGAGAGCAAGTATCACTCCATTCATAGTGGAGATGATGATCACGTAGGATACGGTACGTGTTCTCTTATATGCTACAGCTATCGGGATATTATGACTAGGTCATGTTTATTCGATTATAGAGACTAGTTACCAGAGATCCGATATGTGCTTCGTACGGGGCAGACACATTTACAGCCTCAGGCTTGCACGTGACATCTGATGCTGGATCGAAATACGCAATACTACTTATACTACGCCTGATATAGATCACATATTCCTGTAAGGATATTCTGGAGAATTGAGTAGGCATGGCGCTTTGCTAGAAGCCAACCTTGTCTTGTAAATCGGTATAAACGTAGTACTAGGTACTTACGTGTTCGGATAGTCCGACGACCGGATTTACTGCCAACATATCCGAGGATCTCATGGGTCGCTTCCCGAAGATTCACCGATGACGTATGACTCGCACTTTATTAATCTAGGATTAATTAGTAGAGAGAGAAAATTAATCTGGGATTAATTACAGAGATATTTTATCTGGGATAAAATATTAATAAAGAGAGAGAACGATTAATTTGGAATTAATCGATAAAATAATATATTCGATATATTATACGAAATTGGATTTCTACGCAGAATTGAAATTAGATTTTAATTCGGGCGAACGAGTTAATTTAGAATTAATTCGTTAGCGACGTGAATAGTGATTTTGCTAGGCATAATTATTTAATTACGTCGCAACGGAAAATTCGTTAATTTGGAATTAGCGAACCCGAGCCCGAGAGTGTTTTCGGGCGCACTCGCATTGCGAACTTAAGTGCGGCTCACAAGTCACATCAAGCGTCAAATCACTAGTCGCATCAAGCATCAAATCATTAGTCACTTGAGTGATGTGACAACTTGTCACTTGATTGAGTGAATAGTTGATGGAGTGGTGTTGGCTTTAAAAGCCTTTGACTTTTGGATTTTTGGAAATGGATTTGGATTTGATTTTGGAAAATCAAAAACCTAATACACTTAACATTTTCCTCTCTCTCTCTTTGATGGTTCACGTTTTGGAGCAAAAACGTCACCCTCTCTCTCACGGCCTCAAGACCAGTTTCTTCTTCTGTTTTTCCACTGCCATGAGCTAAGGAGAAGCAAGATGATGATTTTGTTGCAAAATCAAGAGTCTAGCACACAATGGAGACATACAAAGGTGATAGGGAAACCCACTTGTGAGCTTGGAATCACCATTTGAGAAGCTTGGAGCTTGGAGCACACTTGGAGGTGGTGACCGAAAATTTGGAGCTCAAAAATCTGCTCACTGCTTAGACCACCTTTGTGGGAGAAAAGTATTTTTGTTCTTCTACGTATCGCCTCAACCGATCGATGTAAGTATTCCGCAACTTTTCGTGTATTCACATGTATGTTTCATCGTTTTATTCGATCCTCGGGACCATAGAAACTCCAACAAGAACAACCCAACACACACAGAAATCCCCTACCTAACTATCACTCTGTTCCACCACCCACCTACATGATCAACTGCGGCCTACCCGAAACCTTTGTCCTCCAAACTCTCAACCACCAAGCTTCTTGCATGGGGATAGGGGATGGCAGCAGTGAAGAACCATAGGCCAAGGAAGAAGGCAATGCTATAGACGATGAAGATGTTTTCCATGGTTTATTTGATTGCAATCCTGCATTTTTAATAATAAAGACATTGATTTTATCTACTTGTTCGAGTTTTTTCCTCAATAGTTAAGCAGTAGCCCGATGATGAAATCGTTTGCTTTAGGGTGAAACCTTAGAAACAATAAGTGCAAGATGTTCTCTCATCCGATATTTTGAGTGGTTGATCTCGACTAGACTCACGAGCACTTAATTATAGGATCTTAGTAGTGAAAGCCTGAGTAGTCGGCAAGGTGGTTAGTTGAAGAGATTACGGATCGATGAATGACCGTTCGCTTAGATGTCTAGCCTGACTTACTTGTGTTACATTATGTGGTATGGTTGGAAACCAAATAAAAGTCTCTCAAGAAGAAAATATAAACCACCTATAACCGATAAGCGTGAAGCTACAATGGGCGAGTATTAGGACCACCATGAGGAGAAATGCTACCTTAAAGGGTAGGTGTGTGTAAAAAAAACAAAAAAAAAAAAGAAAGAAAGAAAGAAAGAAAAGAGAGGAATACGAAAAAAAGATGAAAAAAAGAAAAAGAAAATCATATCACATTGAGTACAGAGGAGTAATTTCAGAGCATGATCAAGACATCTAGGTTGGTTTGACACCTAGATCCCATTCTTTGAAACAAAATCATTAAGTTGGCTTACCCAAGGATCAAGCTGTAAAAGAACCTTAGCACACACACACTTTGAGTCCGGTTTTGATCATTTATTCAAACGGTCAGATTTGAGTTGCCTCGAGTACTTTGAAGGTGCTATGGTTTCAACATTGGGCATCATTTTAGGGCAATAATATGAACAACTATTGGGACTATCTTGTAAAAGAGAGCAATATGATATGACAGTACGGGACACCGCATCAAATGATCTACTTTGGTCGAGTGCAAGCGACGAAGAGCAAAAAAAAAGGCAAATCTGGGGGCGACCAATCTACCACCTCGCGAATCAGGGACGTAATGGAGTCTTGAGTCATGGGATCACAGAAAACTGAACAATCACCGAAAGAGAACTGGCAGAAAGAAATTATAAGTAGACCCAGGGGGCGACCATAGACATTTGTAGGTGAATGGCACCAAGGAGAGCAAGGAAGACCTAACCCAGCGGAATAGGAAACATATCCATGCATACATGCATACTTGTCACATGCATAAATTGCTTCGTTTTTGTTCACAAGTTTTGAAGAAAAGCGGCAAAGACAAAACATTTCGGGAATAAAGCCCACAGTCAACACAGTTAGGGAACAAGACCCGCAATTCAATTTGGGAACAAGACCCACAACAAGGGAACAAGACCCGCAATTCAATTTGGGAACAAGACCCGCAACTCAATTTGGGAACAAGACCAATAATCGGGAACAAGACCCACAATCGGGAACAAGGCCCGTAATTCAATTTGGGAACCAGACCCACAATCGGGAACAAGACCCGTAGCTCAATTGGGAAACAAGACCCACAATTGGGAACAAGACCCGCAACATAATTTTGGAACAATACCCACAATCGGGAACAAGACCAGCAGCTCAATTTGGGAACAAGACCCACAATCGGGAACAATACCCGGAGCTCAATTTGGGAACAAGACCCACAATCGGGAACAAGACCCGCAACTCAATTTGGGAACAAGACCCACAATCGGGAACAAGACCCCCAACTCAAATAGGGAATAAGACCCTCATCTCAAATCGGGAACAAGACCCACAATTGGGAATAAGACCCGCAGCTCAATTTGGGAACAAGACCCACAATAGGGAACAAGATCCGTAGCTCAATTTGGGAATAAGACCCACAATCGGGAACAAGACCCACAACTCAAATAGGGAACAAGACCCTCATCTCAAATCGAGAACAAGACCCACAATCCGGAACAAGACCCGCAGCTCAATTTGGGAACAAGACCCACAACTCAATTTGGGAACAAGACCCACAACTCAAATAGGGAACAAGACCCTCATCTCAATTAGGGAACAAGACCCTCATCTCAATTTTAGGAACAAGACCCTCAATTCAAATCAGTAACAAGACCCACTCGGTGGTTCGGGAACAAGACTCAGGGGGTCGCAGCACGTCACCACCAGAACAACTCAGTTCAAAGCAGCAGGCAAGTCAAGCAGCAGCTAGCGAGCTAGGTAAGTAAAAATGCATGCATAACTTTGATAGGATTTTCATTGTCACACACTGGACAAGTCCCATCAAAGTGGGGGCGACTGTAGGCATTGCATTTTTGCATATAAGTCCCGATGATGAGTTTCATATGGAGACACTACCCTTTGAGTTGCGAAAGTCGCGGGAAACAGACGTCGGAAGGGAAAGATCAATACCTTGTTGGATTTAATTCGTTTGCTTAGTTTCGGGTTCGCTCGTTGGATCTCTGTTTTAAAATTCATCCTTGGCCCAAAACCCCCGCAACCTACAATAAACCACACACCCAAGCCCCACACACTACCAACCACACGCCCAAGCCCACCAACTAGCCAAACCACACGCCCATAAGCCTCCAAGCCCATTAAATCACATCCAAAAAATATTCAAAACACAATAAACACATGTTAAAATCTAATCAAAATCTCATAAATCACCTTCCTAATTGAATTAAATCACATGCCTAAACTAAATAAAATAAAATAAAATCTCATAAATCACATTCTTAATTAAATTAAATCACATGCCTAAACTAAATAAAATCAAATCAAATCTCACAAATCATCTTCCTAATTTAATAGATATTTTCCTTGTAGTACACTATTTATGAGATATCCCCCATAATTGCATGATACTTTCCCTACCCGTACAAGGATAACTTCAACCCTCTCCTATAAAAAAACACCCAAACCAAGCCCTTAGACCCCTAGCTAGCACCCTCACGACACAAACAACTAGCATCCTCACGCCAATTCCACAAATATAAAACCCTAGCCCCCTTCTCTCTCACCTCTACCTCTCGGCAATAAACCCTAAACACATCCTCACTCATTCGGCTAACCCCTTCTCTCATCAACCCTCGGCACCTCACGTTGAAAACCCTGGTGCCACCAACGTCCCCTCTTCCACTCTAACATGCACAAACCAAAGACCCTTCAACAAAGCTCAATCCACACGCCAAACACAGATCACGTCCACCAAAAGATACACAAACCGACGCCTAAAAGACTTAGCCACTAACCGACAACCTAATACCCTTTAAAGTACTCACCAACCCAGTTTCACACCCACAAAACAAACAACCCTAACTGACTTGGGCACACAGCCTCACTGACTGAGAGAGAAGACACATGGCAGAAGCCCTTGCCATCATCAAATTAAACGTGAACAGCACATACTCTCAGCTCACACAAACAGACGCACATTCGGCTGACACTTTCACGCCACTCACAAACAGCTCACCAACTAGACATATACCACCGACAAACATTAAAGCCAAGCCAGAGCAGCCACCAATTCGTGAGCACCACCCAAGAAACTGAAACCAAACAGTCAAGAAAAAGCCCCCAAAACAGTGAACAAACTGCCTCTATATTCACCAAAACAGCCCCCAAACTGCACCTCATATCACCGAAAATACAGCCTAAAATACCCCTATAATCACCAAAAAATAGCCTAAAATAGCCCATATATTACCACTAAACACAGTCCAGAAAAACTGCAGATCCATTGTTGGACAATTATGTTGGTTTCTATGATTAGTCCCAAGATTATAATGAACAAAGAAAATGCGAATGATAACGAAGAAGAGTGGCGGAAACGCACTTACATCGATCGGTTTGGATGTGATGCTCAACAAAATGAACTCCATTCCTTTGAGTTGTATTCGGCCAAGCCACTGTTTTGTTGAAGATGGTCTACAAGATTTGCTCCAAGATGCTCCAAGAATTCGGCCAAGAGAGAAACAACAATGCTCCAAGCTTTGTTTTGAATTTCCAAGCTCTTGAATAGGTTTCCCTATCACCTCTTGATGATCCTTGAAGAGTGTTAGCTCTATGAAAGATTTTGCAAAAAAATCCTTCAAGTTTTTCCCTTCCAAATTCAGTGAAGATGAAAGAAAATAGAGAGGGAAAAGGCTCACTGGTTTCGGTCAAGGAAAAATGGGAGAGAGAGAGATTTGTTTTTATTTCCTTTGCTTTTAAAAACCGTAAATCAATGAATGAAAAAACAAAGTACCAAATTTTGGTAAATGGTTTACAAAAAGTAAAATCCATTTTGGCTCCAATTGTGCAGTAATTACCCACACCAAACTCATCATAAATAGTGACAACATGTCACTCACAAAAAGTGACTTGTGACATCTATCACAAATAATGACAAGTGATGTGACTCGCGATGTGACTTGTGGGCCCCACTCGAATGCGAGTGGGCCCGCAAACACTTCCGGGCTCGGTTTCGCTAATTCCGAATTAACGAACTTCCGTCGCGACGTAATTAAATAATTATGCCTAGCAAAATTACTATTCACATCGCTTATGAATTAATTCTAAATTAACTCGTTTGC
>SKCR01017417.1:0-44547 GCA_019454045.1 Zanthoxylum bungeanum | reverse complement strand
CGTGTGATATCAAAACATGCATTCAGATGATACAACAATCAGTACAATTTGGGGTGAATGCAACTGAAGATCCTAATGCCCACATCAGTAACTTCCTGGAAGTTTGCAGCACATTCAATTACAACCGAGCAACATAAGAAGTAATGAGACTGCGTGTGTTTCCATATTCTTTGAAAGACAGAGCTAAGACTTGGCTACATTCACTACCAGCAGGTTCCATCACAACTTGGAACACTCTAGCCACCAAATTCCTTGCAAAGTACTTTCCCCCAGCCAGAACTGCAAAGCTGAAGAATGACATCACATCCTTTGTGCAACATGACTCAGAATCCCTCTGCAAAGCTTGTGAAAGATACAAGGAGTTTCTCAGAAAATATCATCACCATGAGATTGCAAAGTGGCTACAAGTCCAAACCTTATATAAGTCCATAATTCTTTGTGGCCAACAAAAAAGGTGCATGATCCAACGAATAACAGGAATCCACGAAGTCGGAGCAAACACAACAATGAATGCCAAGCTGGAACAGATGTGCAAATGCCTGGAAACACTTAGCACGCGAGTTGTAAATATCGCAGGTGCCATAAGTTCACCATATGGAGGAGCACCAGAGGCAAACCAATATGGTAAGTGTGCTTCAACAGACAAGGAAACATCCATATTCCAATATCTACAATCCAGGGTGGAGGAATCATCCTAATTTCGCATGGAGCAACAATTCAGGGCAAAAGAACAATCCACCACCCGAATTCTAACAGCAAAACAAAGGCCAGAAGTATGAAAAAGAACCAGAGATAAAATAATTGCTTGCGAGATGTTCAAAAAGCAAGAAGCCAAGTACGATGCTATATTTCAAGCCCAAAAAGCATTCAATCAAAGCCAATCAGCATCTATAAAGGCACTGGAAAATCAAATTGGACAACTGGCCAATGCTCAAAGTTACAGACCGTAAGGTACACTTCCTAGCAACACATAACCTGTTGGATAGTTATGACCCATAGCGTCACTATTTGTACAGATCATGGTGTTGTTGTACAAATTAACTATGTGACAAAGGAGATTGCTCTCTTATCATTTGTGATTAGATCACCTAGATATATAAATGATATGAGGTCCTTATGATTTGTTCCTGGATTGAGATGCTATGAGACAATATCAATCCACGAAGGATAAATCATTAAATATCCATAGTCAGAGTATTATCGAGATTGGACATCGATAATGCGTAAAAGACTAATATTACATTTGTGTGCGTTATGAGGGCATAACGGCATAGTTCTCATATATTTGGGTATAGGATACTCATGCAAGTGTAGTAGAAGGTTATGTTTTACCGATGGTACGAAAAATAGCTTCGCTCTGGATAGACCCCTCGAAATTCCATTGGTAGTATGACTATGTGTCTATGGAAGTCCGAAATCAGGGTAGGTGTATTTTGTCTTAACCTGAGACTTGCACCGCTAATACTTGCGACAATCAATGTACTTTGGTTTAGGTCATCCAGGGCTTTAACAGGTTTTGTGTACGCCTCTGCTGGGTATATTTAGAATCTTAGTGTGTTGGGTGTGATGTCAAGACGGAAGTATCACTCCAGTCATAGTGGAGATGATGGTCACGTAGGATACGGGAGTGGTTTCTTATATGCTGCAGCTATCGGGATATTATGACTAGGTCATGTTTATCCGATTATAGAGACTAGTTACCAGAGATCCGATATGTGCTTCGTACGGGGCAGACAATTTCCAGCCACAGGCCTAGCACGTGACATCCGATACTGGATCGAAATACGCAATACCACGTATACTACGCCTGATATAGATCACATATTCCTGTAAGGATATTTCTGGAGAATTGGGTAGGCATGGCGCTTTGCTAGAAGCCAACCTTGTCTTGTAAATCGGTACAAACGTAGTAGAGGTACTTACGTGTTCGGATAGTCGACGATCGTATTTACTGCCAACATATCCGGGGATCTCATGGGTCGTTTCCCGAAGATTCACCGATGACGTATGACTCGCACTTTAATTAATCTGGGACTAATTAGATGAGAGAGAAAATTAATCTGGGATTAATTACAGATATTTTATCTGGGATAAAATATTATCAAAAGAGAGATAACGATTAATTTGGAATTAATCAATAAAATAATATATTCGATATATTATACGAAATTGGATTTCGACGCGGAATTGAAATTAGATTTTAATTCGGGCGAACGAGTTAATTTAGAATTAATTCGTTGGCGACGTGAATAGTGATTTCGCTAGGCATAATCATTTAATTACGACGCAACGGAAAATTCGTTAATTTGGAATTAGCGAACCCGAGCCAGGGAGTGTTTGCGAGCGCATTCGCATTTCAAATTCGAGTGCGGCACGCAAGTCACATCAAGCGTCAAATCATTCGTCACATCATTCGTCAATCAAGTGATATATGTCTTTCACTTTGAGTGATTGACACCAGTCACTATTCATTGATTGATGGAAGTTGGTATGGCTTTTATTGTTTGACTTTTGAAAGCCAATTTTTTGGAAAATCAATTAATGAATTTTGGAATTCAAAATGTGTATTAGATACACATTTTCCATCTAACCAAATCTCTCTCTCTCTCCTTACTCTCTTCTCTCTTCGGCCTTAGAGGCCATTTTTTCTTCACTGGTTTTGCTAAAACCGTGAGTAATGGAGAAGCAAATGTGTGATTTTGTTGCAAATCAAGAGTGCTAGCACACAACGGAGTCTTGCGAAGGTGATAGGGAAACCACACATTTGAGCATGAATTCAACTAAAGCTTGGAGTCATGATGGAGATCCATGGCCGAATTTTGAGGACTTCAAAAACATCACTGCCGAGCCACTTTAGGAGGGGAGCTTGAAGTTTTTGTTGTCCACCGCATCGCTCAACCGCTCGATGTAAGTATTCCGCAACTTCCTCGATGTATTCACATGTTTGTTCTTGCTTATTATTCAATCCTTGGGACTGTAGAACTCCAACAATGGTATCAGAGCGAGTTAAAAGCATGAAACTTGATTAAGGGTTAAAATTGGGTAAAATGATTTTGAGCATGATTTGGTTGAATTGTTTGATTAAGTGTGCTTAAATCATGTTGAATTGAAGTTTGATTGGATCAATTTCAAGAAAAATGGTTTGGAACAATTTTTCCCAAAATTCTTAGCTTGGCCTAGAATGATGAGCCCTATTTTGTCTTGGAATTTTTGATTTTTGATTCATTGGATGAGTTGGAATCATGTTGGGAATGTTGATTTAATGTTGAATTGGATTTAATTGGATTGAATTCGAATTGGACATAAAATACCTCACATTGCCGAGACTTGAAGAGCATGTAAATGGGTTTGATTTGTGATCAATTGTGTTGGACACTAATTGTTGATAATGAGCAATTAATTAGGCTAATTGATGTTTTGAAATATTGAATTGGGTAATTAATTATGCCATACACTTTGAGTAATTAATTTGTGAAATTGGATTTTTTGAAATTTAATTATTTGGGCTTAAATTGGATTTGGGCTTGAAAGGTTGTTATTGGGCTTATTGGGCTTGGTTGTACCAAGATGGGTTTAGGCTAAATTGGTTGGATCCAATTGGGGCCAAACCGTTTCCATAAAGTCCAAATGCGACTAATGGACCTTAATTATTTAATTGGGCCTAATGGGACTAAATTGATTTCTAGGCTTATGGGTTTACTCCTTGATTGGGCTTTGGTTTATTGGTTTGACCCAAGTTGACCAAAACGTCATGCCTTAATGAAATTAATTGAAAGCCCATTGGACTTTAATTAAATTAACGTTGGACGTTAATCGGGCTTTGAGACCCGTAACGATTAAATTTAGAATTTAAGTCGTAAAGGTTCGGTAATAAAGTGTGATATTTAATTTGGAATTAAATAGCGAATTAGTATTAAATGCAAATTGAATTGGATTTAATTTTGTAGTTTAATTTAATTCAAGAATTCGTACTTTGAGTACTTATTCGAAAAACGAGTTTGACTCGAGCAAAATCAAATTGTTGTTTGAACATTGGATGGTCATTAATTATCAGATTAATTAATTGGATTAGATTGATTGATAACATGCTTGTGTGAACACATGGTTGCGATGCATGAATAATGTATATCGGATGGATATTAGATGGGTGGGGCATTTTAGAAATTGTTGTAATAAATTTAGAATTTATTAATTGGACCTGCGTGTCCAGCCTATCCTACCACCTCCATACTCTTTGTATTTCTCTTCTCACCTATTCCCCTCAATGTAAATGAGGTTTCTTTAGAAGTATAGTGTAACGAGTAGAAGCAAATAATTGTGCTAGCGGGAGAGAGGAAATGAGAGATTTGATCTAGGATCAATGTGTTAAGTATCCATCCGTATATCATTATTATTTTATTTATATGCGCCTTATTATGTGTTTAAAATGCATGTTTAAGGGTGTATGATGATGAGACCTTAACAAAGATAATAAATGGTTGCCAATTTGCACGCGAAAAACCTTCACAAAATATTAAGCGTTTTTCCTTCCATTGAGTGATTCTTACTCAAGATCTAAGACTGGCATTGGTTTGTTGGCCAAAGTCAAGACATTTGTCCGTCGAGGATGTGTTTGAATCACGAGAGCTTTGTTTCATATTGGTGTCTTGTCCAAGTTGTGGTTTGTTGGCCAAAGTCAAGACCACTTCTTGTCCATCGACATTGATTACGAAGCTTTCCATGGTCAATGGTTCCGCTTAACTGGGATCACTAAGTTTGTTGTGCCAAAGCCAGGCTTAGTTGATTCAGAGGAAAAAGGTTAGGTAATATATTGGATATATTGGCATATATAGAAAATATGTTTCGGACTTGGATGTCCCCCTACTGGATCTAGGAATTGGATGGGATCCAATTGATCTTAGAGATCTACCTAGTTAATTATCATACAATTTGTTGGCCAAAGTCAAGATTGTGTGTTATTTAACGGGATCCTAGCCCACTAGGAAACAAGGTTTCCCGAGTACTCGACAGAGGGTTAGAGGCTCGCCGAAAAATAGTGGGAGGCAAGTATTAAATTTGCAATATTCGTTTAATAACTTTCCATACGCGCTCATTATAAATATTACGTCAAATAAATTATATATTAGTTGGACTAATATTTAATTGTTGTTTTAATAAAACAGTTGGACTGTGTTCAAAGTATTTCATTTATAGTTGATTATATAATTGGATTATAGTAATCAATATATTTGATTTAACCTATTTCAATAAATAGTTGATTTTATGATTGGATTATAGTAATAAATATAATTGAATTAATCGATTGAATTATAGTTGATTATATAGTTGGACTCTAGTAATCATTATAATAAATAGTACCTAAATCTTTGATTAAATAGTTGGACTATTAGAATCAAGATAAAATTGAAAGATTAGTGTTTAAAACATAATCCTGGGGAAAATTATTAAACGACTTTAATTTTCAAATTGGGAATAAAATTTCAGGATGGTCCTGGAAACTAATAAATTACTTTATTTGATAAAATAACATATTAGGCCTAAGTCCGGAGTTAAGCAATTAGTAGAGCATGATATTTAGAATATTCATGTGATGATAACTTTAGTGCTTAATCCATTAAACTTTCCAATTAGACTCATTAATTTCTTAATTAGAACTAAGGGTTAGATCCTTAAAGTATGATAATGAAATTGAAGGATCTTCATAAATCTATACTTAGATTTTAGAAGTTATAAATTGCAATAATAAACTCTTGGAGAGTTAATGACTATTCTCAAGGAGACAAAGTCAAAGTTTGCAATAAGGCAAGAAGCGCAAGACGCACCTTACTTCAACATCCTAGAAAGGCCAAGGCTAGGCCAAAGGCTTCTGAAGTGTGAAAAGGGCAAAGGCAAAATCATTATAATCTTCTGGGAAGATAAAGGACATATCCCAAAATGTCTGCCTAAATTATGGCAAACGGGATCGCGGAAGCGTGACTGCCGTTTGAACAAAGCAGACATGAAGGAATTGAAGACGAGCACGGCTCTGACTTCAAGTAACTTGTTATAATATGTTTACTACTAGTATTAAAATTGGATTTTAGATACTTAGTGTGATACATAAATATGTACTGATGTGCAGAATCTGCTATGAGCAGGATACTGACTTCAGTTGAGATTAATCTGCGAATTGAAAACGGGACGAAAGTCGCTGTTTTAACCGTAGATACCTAAGTTTAGGAACTACCCTTCAGGTGTGTACTTAAATTAGGAAACTGTTAAAATGTAACTAGTTTGACTAGATACATTATCTCTGTATCAGGGTTTAACCCGTTGCGGGTATACCTTTATATTATAGAACACTAAAGTGTTTTATTTTATAAAGATGATATTGAGATAAACACATTAGATGTGAATAACAGTATTTATATTTTGAATATAAATAAATCTCAAATATATAACATGACAAATAAATAGCTCAAACTGATTTGATCAGAAGAGACTTAATTGTGGCATTGTTGTCTGGGACACAATTAAACAAGACTCGTATATCCACACTTTCGAAGAGTGGGTACTAGGACATATTTGATACTATTCAAATAAAGTCTACGAATCTAGTTTATTGGGCAAAGTGCCTAAAACACTATTTACTTGGTAAAAGTGTAAATGCCACCGATCTGTCAGCCCTAGTTCATAGTGAAGCAAGTGGGCCCATATTTAGCTAGGCTAGAGGTGGATATGAATATTCTGTGACCTTTACGGATGTGGGATCACATTATGGTTATGTGTTTCTTTCGAAACACAAATCGGAAACTTTTAAACTTTCGACACAAAATAGACAAACAGATCGGCTAAAGTATTAAACCATCACGGTTGGACCATGATGAAGATACTTAAGCAATAATTTTCTTATATACTTGAAAGAGTATAGTATTCTTTCAATGAGGACTCCTCCCGGAACACGTCAATTTGACGGTGTGTTCGAACTAAGTAACCGAATTTTGTTGGACATGATAAGGTTAATCATGAGTCGCTTTGAGCTAACATTTCCTTCAACGGATACGCATAAACAGTACAGAACTTATTTTGAATAAGGTTCCATAAAAATCTGTTTGACAGACTTCATATTAGATATGAACAGGAAAGAAACCGAGTTTTTTCATTCCTGAAGATTTGGGAATGATAGGCATATGTTTGGATGATACCAAACTAGAACCCAAATCGGATAAGTGCCAATTGTAGGTTATCTTAGGGATACCAAAATATAGTACTTATACATCTCACAAAGAGAACAATTTAATTGTTGCTCACCATGCGATTATCCTAAGAGGAATACGATATGCAGTGGTAAGTGGGAGGATAGTAAAACTCGATGAAAATCAGAGTAATACTGTTCCAGGCACAGATCCTTAATGGAACACAAATAGTTCATCTAGGATGAAACTATACCATAATCTTCGAATACACAAGAACCACGTAAGTCGGAGAGAGTCAGAAAACAACATGGGGTATGGGTTTCTGATCTCACCTCATAAAGATGTCAATCTTACTGAGGAATACGAACTGACTACGTATGAGGAAGTGATACAAGGTATCGACTCCCTATTATGGCAAAGTGCCATAAGTCCGAAATGGATTCCATGTATACCAACTAAGTTTGGATACTAGTTGATGTACCGCAAGGCATTGTGCCTATTGGTACTATATAAGTCTTCAAGGAAGACATACATGGATGGAAACATACCAACGTACTAAGCTAGGCTTGTAGCGAAAAGGTATCGTTATCAACATTATGTTGATTACGACGAAACCTTTTACATGTTGCCATGGTAAATCCATTTGGATAATGCTTGCTAATGCTGCATGTTTCATTTATGAAATGTGGCAGCTAAATGCCAAAACCATTTTCCTTAAAAGGAAACCTTTTGGAGGATGTTTACAACATGCTGACGGTTTTGTCATACCAAAACTAGCAAACAAGGTTTGCGGGTTGTTCGATCCATGGATGGATTGAAACAAGCATAGTGTTCTTGGAATTATCGTTTTGATGTAATCATAATGGTATATGATTTAATTCAAAACGAAAATGATTCTTGTCTATATAAGGAGGTTAGTGGGAGCGCACTGACAGTGGCTGTCCTATAAGTAATGATGACATGTCATTTCTTGGAAATGATATTGTAGACGCTGGTTTTCGCCGGGGGTCTACAATTGAGATTTTATATAGGGGCACTAGCGATCCTGCAAAACAAAGGTGTAGAGTGAGCGAGAGTACTTGCCCACCGGTGTGGTGGGTGCCGGGGGCACTCCGACGCCCAAGTCAGTAAATGAACAAAGGTAGTAATAGATGGAAGGTCAAGGTTAGATGCTACCTTGAACTCCGTTGAATGCCGTGAGGGCGGTAAGTGGCAGGAGTGGCGAGCTTGAGAATGTCCCATAGCTATGGGTAGGAGAGCTAGAAGTTGGATCCCCCTTCCTCTTGGAGCCTTGTTCCTTATATATCCACGATATAGTCATGTGTGCCTTTATTGATTGTCTTTTGATTATTTGCTCGTTAGAACATGGTAACAGTCAACTTAATAAAGTGCCATCACTGCTTGCAGGTTGGAACAGATGGATTGTGGGTGGCATTATTGTGCCTGGGCGTTACGTGGCTCCTCCTTGGGCTTGGGCTTATGAATCTCTAGGCCACTGTTCACTTTAATCATTGGGCTTCCTTCTGAGGTAGAAACTTGGGCCCGGAGTAAAAGGACAAAATTGCCCTTGGCCCAACTTTGGCCCGTACAGTTTGTCCCCTACTCTCTAAGTCAAGGAGTCCTTGGCTTGGAGAGTACTTGACGCATGTGTCGCCTGGGACGAAGCCATAGTTTGTAGGCATACTCGAGTGTTGATGCTGCCTATTGGTTAAACGAATGTAAAGTTATGAGCCTGACTCTACAGGAGTCTTTGGGGAAGTACCCAATCGATTGAACCAGATGAAGGTCAAGATATAAGCCAAGCAACATGTGTATTCCATGTCTACAACTTGACTCGACATGAGTCAATGGGGGATGTCCCCGGTCGACTGGACTTGATGAGTCCAGGAAGATATAAGTCATACGACATATGTAATCCATGTCTATAACTTGACTCGACATGAGTCAATGGGGGATGTCTCCGGTCGACTGGACTTGATGAGTCCAGGAAGATATAAGTCTTACGACATGTGTAATCCATGTCTATAATTTGACTCGACATGAGTCAATGGGGATGTCTCCGGTCGAATGGACTTGATGAGTCCAGGAAGATATAAGTCTTACGACATGTGTAATCCATGTCTATAATTTGACTCGACATGAGTCAATGGGGGATGTCCCCGGTCGACTGGACTTGATGAGTCCAGGAAGATATAAGTCTTACGGCATGTGTAATCCATGTCTATAATTTGACTCGACATGAGTAAATGGGGATGTCTCCGGTCGACTGGACTTGATGAGTCCAGGAAGATATAAGTCTTACGACATGTGTAATCCATGTATATAATTTGACTCGACATGAGTCAATGAGGGATGTCCCCGGTCGACTGGACTTGATGAGTCCAGAAAGGTATAAGTCATACGACATGTGTAATCCATGTCTACAACTTGACTCGACATGAGTCCATGGGGTTGTCCCGGTCAACTGAACCAGATGAAGGTTCAGGATAAAAGTTATACGACATGTGTAGTCCATGTTACAACTTGACTCGACATGAGTCAATGGGGTTGTCCCGGTCAACTGAAACCAGATGAAGGTTCATGATTGTCTTTATTACAAGACCTGATGAAGATCTACGAGAGTCTTCACTTTATAACCCGATTAAGATCCAAGAGTCTTTCTTTCTCACAACCACTGGATGTTGAAAAAGTCCATGAGACTACGATTTGATTTTGAATAAATGTCAAGGTTGTCACTCTACACTCTATTAGGCCTTCGTTGAAGGTATAAGAGATGCTTACTCTACTTGTAAATTGGTTGGAGAGTTAGTTACCGGCGTAAACACACACGTATAACGCAAGCGTACGTATCGTTCAAGTAGTATAAAAAGTATCGATCCCACGAGGACTTAATACCTAAGTTATTAATTTTATGAGGTTTTAATGATTACTAGTATCTAACAGGTTGTTTAATTGATTTGAAATAGCGACGATTCTAAATTTAAAGACAATAAAATAAAATTGTTTGAAGGTAGATTTAAGAAAATCAATATTAAAAACTATCTAGGGTTGTGATTTATTCCAATATTAATAAAGATAAAGTGGTTATATTATAATTGGGTAATTTATTGATTTATTAACCTGGAACACTAATGTATGTAAAAGCATCTTCCGATGGTCAATTACAAATACCTAGTATAATCCAATTGAACCATATGTCTATGTCAACCAAATTACCTAGATTCATTACGATTAAGTTCCAATTAAGACTACCCCGCCCGACAGGTATATTCCTATCCTGTAAGGAAATCTATTGAAAGGGTTATCTATCCTTAAGGAAGATCGTGGGCTATTGAATCTAAGGTCTTAAACTTAAAATCCCTATGTCTAGTTCATTTTAAGTTTACCTAATCAATTTAATTAATGGCCAGTTAATTAAAGAGCATTAAGATTAAGACTCAATAAATAAATCTTTATATTACCCAAATTATAATCTAACCCTTATAAACCCGTGACATTGAATTTCATCACAACCCTAGATACTAACTTAGTTATTACACATAGCTAGGGCTGGTAAAAACTTGAAAATAAAAGACATAAAATGCTGAAAAATAATTGCGTTAAAATAAATACTGAAAAGTAAAAATACAATAAAAAAAAATGCTAAGGTAAAAGGAATTACTTTTACTATTACTAATTTAGAAATCTCCAATAAAATAATATAAAAACTTGTGATTGTGATATTATTTAACCAACCGACCAATCTGGCGGTATCCTGATTAAGTCCAATTAAGTCCAACCAGCCATATATAGGCGGTAATATTTGTCCATAATCCAGCCATAAAGGCGGTACCAAAATAAATTTATTAACCGACCAATCTGGCGGTATCATTGATTAATCAGGTTTAAACCAACAGAAAATAAATATACCAACCGACCAATATAGCGGTTTCCTTGATTAAGTCAGGTTTAAACCAGATAAAATAAATTTATCAACCGACCAAACTGGCGGTATCCTTGATTAATCAGGTTCAACCAACAGAAAATAAATATACCAACCGACCAATATAGCGGTTTCCTTTATTAAGTCAGGTTTAAACCAGATTAAATAAATTTCCCAACCGACCAATCTGGCGGTATCATTTATTAATCAGTATTTTAATTAGTAAATATATTATTTTTAAGGGAGATTAAACTAAAGAGCAACAGTAAAAGAATTACCTTTCACCTTAGCTGGGGAAATTACCTCATCATGGTAAATAGTAAAACTGTAAAAAAAATAAAGAAAGTAAACTATTATTATTACCAAAAGTAATTAAAATTAAATTACAAAAGTAAAAAAAAATAAAAACTAAAATTTTTTAGAGAGAGAAACTCTCTTTACACGGAATTTGAAGAGAGAGAATAACAACTGAAAAATGAAAATTCGCGCAATATTTATAGGAAAATTTTTCACTGTTCGCGCGTCGCGACGCCAAGGTCCTCAGCGTCGCGACGCTGGATTTGTCGACGTGGCACAATGAGAAGGCGACACGTAGCAAGGCGGCTGACTGTTCACGCGACACGTGTCAAGGCGGCTAATTCTCAATTATTGTGATGACGTCATTGATGACGTCATGCTGACGCGGCGATGACGATGACGTGGCATGACGTGGCGTGGCGGCTGACTGTTCACTTGTCGGCACAATAGGATGGAGGCGACACGTGTCAAGTTGTGATTGGCTGAGGCTGACGTGGCAAGTTGACTAGGTTGACCGCTGACGTGGACGATGATGTGGCATGACACATGGCAAAGTTGACTCGTTGACCGCTGACGTGGTGATGACGAGGCGACACATGTCAAGTCTGAGTGTCGGCAGCATATGATGTTGACACGTGGCACGGCGCATTAGTTAGCAGATTGGATGTGATGGTGACACGTGGCACGGCGCATTTTAGCAAAGTCAAACTTCTCAAATTCTGACATGTTGACCCGGCGCACTTTAGCAGATTCGGCGCATGCTGGGCGTCGCGACGCGGGAAGGTCTGGGCGTCGCGACGCCTGGAAATTACAAAATGCCTTTTTCGCCAATTTTTCACTGTTTTGCTCCAAATCACCTCCAGAATGTCCTGAAACTTTATTTATCTACAAAATAACACAAAACACATCAAAACATTCACAAAACTCAAGAAACTATACAAAATATTAGATTAAATGAGTGGGAAATAGTGATATAAATACCACTCATCACACCCCCAAACCTAACATTTTGCTAGTCCTCGAGCAAAATACAGATAAAAATAAAATAATAAAATTTAACTAAGCCATTTTCGTAGGGATCACGGTTGCATTTAGCATATGCAACAAGCCTTTAAACCCCTAGGTGTCCCTAGTGGACGAGTTGTAGTCTCGTGAGGGTTTACAGCAATGATACCCACAAACATTTTACAAAAGTAAAAAGGTATTAAAACTAATGCACACAAAAGCAAAAAGACAAGCGAAAAGAGAATAAAGAAGTTAGTAACTAATCAGGTGAAACTTCTACTACAAGTTACTAGTTGTTTTGTTTCTTTCTAAATTACTAAATAAGTAAATTCTCCGATTATTTTTACCATTCTCCATATACACAGCCAACATAATATTAAACAACTCATTTTTGCCCACAACAGTCATAAGTGCAGTTGATAAGAGAGTAATATTTTTGTCCTAAAGTTCTATCAGATTTCACACCTTTTTGGGTAATGGAATAATTTTTCTGATTTTTCTGATTTTTCTTTGCTTTTTCTGAATTTTGACTTTTTATTTATATACAATACCTTCCGTCTATGTAGCGAGCTTTGGGTTGGTGACTCCCAAACCAGTTGGCTTTAGGGCACCAGGTGTTAAGACACCCCTACGAACTTAATTACTCAGACTTCAGATATAAATATATATATATATTTTTTTTGCAGTATCTTTGATCCATGTAGCGAGCTTTGGGCCAATGACTCCCAAACCAGTTGGTTTTAGGGCACTAGGTGTTAAAACACCCTTACAGACTTAATAACCCGGATCTTAGATACTTTATTTTTTTACATCAGAATTTTTTTTTTTTTTCCATTACTATTTATAGATGCTTCCTCCAATTAAACTAGAGCACGGAATATTACAAACTTTTCAATTACAGCTCATGTCTGTATGTTACTATGCATGTTGATAATACCTGTCAAATGAGCATATGAAGATTCATTTTAGTCAGTATTATGGAGAATTCACAAATTAAATAATTCAAAAGGAAATAAACAAAAATTAACTTATTTCGAAATAAATGGTTTGAAATACGTCTCAGGAGTGGAAACTCCTTACTCGGCTATCTCTTACCAATTCACCTTTTTAGTCAAAATAAAACACAAAAAATGCAAAATATTTTTGTAATTTTTGAAAATTTTTCAATTTTTTTGTATTTTTCGAAAATTTTGGACTAAAAATAAAAAAACACAATACAAACAAGTACTATTAACTATACCTCACCCCCAAACCTAAATGAGACATTGTCCCCAATGTCTTAAACAGTAGAAGAAGAGTTTAGAAAATAATACCTGGTTAGCTGAAATTCTACAGGAAATTAAGGTTAAGATCCAGATTAATTCGACGTCTCTTACCACGATCGTCCTCGGACCAATTTATCTTTGAAATGATAGGGTCAACTTTCGGTTCATAGGCTATGAGTTGGTCAATTAGATCTGGAGCAGTTCTGGCAGTGAAGAGGAGTTCTTTTAAAGGTTTTGACACGAACCCATTTCTTCGAGCATCATCAAGAAACACACAAAGAAAATCATAAAACCCATCAACGTTGTACAGCCCAATTGGTTTCTGGTGTATGTTTAGGTTCGCCCAAGATAGTACAATAAAAATTTCCTCCAATGTGCCCAAGCCACCTGGCAAAGCAATAAAAGCATCAGAACGGTTAATCATTTCTACCAGTCGTTCAGACATACCTGGCACGATCAGTTCCTCTCCGTTTGTTGGTTCAATAAGATTTGCTTCTGCCAAGGGTTTTGGGATGATTCCCAAAACATGACTGCCTCCTTCCTGTACGGCCTTTGAAACATCCCCATTAGTCCAAGATTACCTCCGCCATATATTAAGTGTATATTCCTTGCGGCTAAGACTCGACCCAATTCCTGTGCTGCTTCTATGTATTGTGGTTTAGTACCAACAGTACTACCGCAAAACACACAAATGTTTTCAACTCGTCTTCTTGAAGTGGCTTCCATGTTTTACTCTGGATGTCTTCAAAAGTGCAATGATGAGTTGAATTTATAATACCTGAAAAAGGGTGAGTAAAAATAGCACAAGTATCTTCCAAAGGACGATTAGTAGCGAAATAGTAAAATAGATCGTGATAGTCAACAAGATCTGGATCCTGTCGGAGAAAATAAAAGAAAACAACAAAACAAATCACAATTATTAGGAAAAGAAAAAAACAAAGAGATATAATATTTACAAATAACGGGCTTGATTGACGTCTATGCGTCAGGGACAAGCTTCCCATCCAATTTTCTTATAAATTGGCAAACAGGGTCTTTTTGAGTCAGATTCCCGAGACTTAACTGTTGTCTTTCTTTTTGAAATTGTGTATGTAATTGCGAAAGGCTATGTGAACATGTCCACTGGGATGCGTCTCAAGAGTCGAAGATATATCATCTAAAGACTCCTTACTCAAGCCATCCCTAATGAATTCAATTTTGTCTTCGCGATTAATAGACACCATTCCTAAAGAACGACAACGAGTATTGCAATTCCATCGTGCACATTTGTAACAAACACCCATTTGTTTAGCTCTACGTTTCTTTGCATAGGTGCTTCTTCCAAAACCAGGCAGATGTGAAATAAAAGATTCAGAAGACTCACCTGCCAATCGAACTCGTGCTTCAATTACCCAACGAATATCATTGGGCACACCATGGATCGTCAGTAGTCTCATTCGTTCCAAGCGAGCTTTGTAAACTTTCAATAGAGATTTTTGTGGGGGAGAGAAGGAAATTGCTTGTGAAGATTTGCGAGAGCTTCTTCCATCTTGAAATGACTTAATCTGCAAAAACTAAACACACAAAATTAAATCACACCAAATCACAATATATACAAAAATTGCATGGGTTGCCTCCCTGCGAGCGCTAAGTTTAAAGTCGTCAGCTAGACGTTACTTCTCGAACGTTTATGCTGGATCTGAAAGTGTAACACTTTCTTTTTGTCGCCCAAATGATTCTCCCCAGTAGTGCTTGACACGCTGACTGTTAACTTTGAATGTGTTGTTGGTATTGGGATCCAGTAACTCAACAGCTCCATATGGTAAAACCTGAGTGATTACAAATGGTCCAGACCACCTAGATTTCAACTTTCCAGGGAAAAGTTTCAACCTCGAGTTGTACAACAACACCTGCTGTCTTGGTTCCAACTGTCTGTGCACTATTTTTCGGTCATGCCATTTCTTTGTCTTTTCCTTGTATAATTTGGCATTGTCATAAGCCTGTAGGCGAAATTCCTCCAATTCGTTGAGTTGGTGAAGTCTTTCTCTCCTGCAGCTTGTGAGTCAAAATTCAACTTCTTCAGTGCCCAGTACGCCTTGTGTTCAAGCTCAACTGGTAGATGGCACGCTTTCCCAAACACTAATCGATATGGTGACATACCAATGGGTGTGTAAGCTGTCCTGTAGGCCCATAATGCATCATCTAGTTTTGTTGACCAGTCCCTCCTTGTTGATCCAACGGTTCTTTCTAGGATTCTTTTGATTTCCCTGTTTGAAACCTCAACCTGTCCATTTGACTGTGGATGGTAAGCTGTGGCAACTTTGTGTGTTACTCCGTATTTGGATAGGAGTGCATCGAAGTATTTGTTGCAGAAATGTGAGCCACCATCGCTGATAATTGCCCGAGGTGTTCCGAATCGAGTGAAAATGTTCTTTTTCAGGAATTTGATCACAACTTTTGAATCATTGGATGGCAGTGCAATTGCTTCGACCCATTTGGAGACGTAGTCTACAGCAACCAGGATGTACAAGTTTCCAAATGATGGAACAAAGGGTCCCATGAAATCAATACCCCATACATCAAATATTTCCACTTCTAGAATGTTTTGCAATGGTCCTTCGTTTCTCCTAGAAATATTCCCCGTTCTCTGGCACCTGTCACATTGAAAAGCAAAAAGATAAGCATCTTTAAAAAGTGTGGGCCAGAATAAACCTGATTGAAGGACTTTGGCTGCAGTTTTGTTTCCGCTGAAGTGTCCGCCGTATGGTGATGAATGACAGTGTTGCAAAACACTGTTGATTTCCTCCTGTGGAACACATCGTCTCAGTAGTTGATCAGCACACCGTTTGAACAGGTACGGTTCATCCCAGACATAATGTTTGACTTCTTTGAAGAACTTTTTCCGTTGCTGAGTTGTCCATTCCAACGGCCATTTTCCTGTCACAATATAATTGACATAGTCAGCATACCAAGGGACTTCCTGTTGATTTATGGAAAACAATTGTTCATCTGGAAAAGTTTCTTTGATTGAAGGATCTTTGTCAGCTGTTTCTCCATTCTCGAGCCTCGATAGATGATCTGCCACCTGATTCTCTGTTCCTTTCCTGTCTCGAATCTCCACGTCGAATTCTTGCAGAAGAAGTATCCAACGGATCAATCTGGGTTTGGCATCTTTCTTTTGATCAGATATTTGATTGCTGAATGATCTGTGTAGACCACCACTTTGGGACCCAACAGATAAGAGCGGAATTTGTCAAAAGCATACACAACTGCGAGCAACTCCTTTTCAGTGGTTGTGTAGTTGAGTTGAGCTTCATTCAAAGTTTGCTGGAGTGGAGTAGTAAATGGTGTGGAAAATCTTTGCTTTGCGTTGTCCCAAAACTGCACCTACAGCAAAATCACTAGCATCACACATTACCTCGAATGGAAGGGTCCAATCTGGTGCTACAATGATGGGGGCAGAAATCAGCTTCTGTTTTAAGATTTCAAAGGCTTTCTGGCATTCTGTGGTGAAGTTGAAAGGCACATCTTTCTCCAGAAGATTACAAAGAGGTTTTGCAATCTTGGAAAAGTCTTTGATAAATCTCCTGTAAAAACCTGCATGTCCAAGAAAACTCGAATACCTTTAACTGATGTTGGTGGAGGTAGTTTTTCAATTGTCTCGATCTTTGCTTTGTCTACCTCAATCCCTTTTGTGAGATCCGGTGTCCAAGAACAATACCTTCCTGCACCATGAAATGACATTTTCTCCCATTGAGTACCAGGTTTGTATCTTCGCACCTTTGTAATACCTGTTCCAAATTTAACAAACAATGGTCAAAAGAATCTCCAAACACAGAAAAATCATCCATAAAAACTTCCATACTCTGCTCCAGCATGTCTGAGAAAATGGCCATCATGCAACGCTGAAATGTGGCAGGGGCATTACATAATCCAAATGGCATCCTGCGGAAAGCAAAAGTACCATAGGGACATGTAAAGGTAGTTTTCTCCTGGTCTTCTGGTGTGATGGCAATCTGATTGTACCCTGAATATCCGTCCAGAAAGCAATAGAACTCATGTCCTGCCAACCTGTCTAACATCTGGTCAATAAATGGTAGCGGAAAATGGTCTTTTCTCGTGGCTTTGTTCAATTTCCTGTAATCCATACATACTCTCCATCCAGTCACTGTTCTTGTCGGAATCAATTCGTTCTTTTCATTGGTAACCACAGTAATTCCTCCTTTCTTTGGTACACACTGCATAGGACTTACCCAAATGCTATCTGAGATGGGGTAAATGATGCCAGCATCCAACCATTTGATGATTTCTTTCTTCACAACTTCCTTCATGATTGGATTGAGTCTCCGTTGATGCTCCACTGTAGGTTTGTATTCATCATTCATCAGAATCTTGTGCATGCAAAATGATGGACTAATGCCTCGAATGTCTGCTATAGTCCAGCCAATGGCTTTTTTGTGCTCTCGTAAAACTCTTAGTAGCTTTTCTTCCTGCTCCAATGTTAGTGAAGAAGAAATAATAACAGGTAAATCAGAAGAGTTTCCAAGAAATGCATACCTGAGATGGTTCGGAAGTAACTTAGTTCCAGCTGTGGTGGTTCTTCAATCGAAGGTTTGATTCGATCTTTCTTTGGCAGTTCCAAGCTTTCAACTGGTGGTGTTGCTTTGAATCGGAATGGTTTGTCAAGGTAGCTGATACATTCCAGGATTTCAGCATCTAGCTCGCTGTCAGTCATATTGGTGATGCAAGCTTCAAGTGTATCTGTGGGATTTGACTCAGTATTCTGAATGATTTATCAATAACATCAACTCTGAAGCATTCTTCTTCTTCCTTTTCATCGCTTGGAAATTTCATAGCTTTGAAAACATTAAAGGTCACTTCTTGGTCCTGCACTTTCATGGTTAGTTCTCCTTTTTGCACATCAATTACAGTTTTACCTGTAGCCAAAAATGGTCTCCCAAGAATGATAGGTATTTCTTTGTCTTCTTCCATGTCAAGGATGATAAAGTCTGCTGGAAGGATGAGTTTGTCAACTTTGACCAGCACATTTTCAACGACTCCTCTCGGAAATGCGAGTGATCGATCAGCAAGTTGCAAAGATATTGAGGTAGGCATTGCTTCTCCAATTTGCAGTTTCCTGTAAATAGAAAAAGGCATTAAATTAACACTGGCACCTAAATCACATAAAGCCTTACCGATGTAATGTTCTCCAATGGTGCATGGGACTGTGAAACTGCCAGGATCTTTCAACTTCGGGGGAAGCTTCCTCTGAATGATGGCGCTGCATTCTTCTGTCAAAGCTACTGTCTCGTAATCTCCCAATCTCCGTTTTCGTGAAAGGATGTCTTTCATGAATTTGACATAACTGGGCATTTGTTCCAAGGCTTCAGCAAATGGTATGTTAATGTGCAGCTTTTTGAAAATCTCCAAGAAACGAGCAAACTGTTTGTCCAGTTTGTTTTTCTGAAGACGCTGAGGAAATGGTGGTGGTGGAGTGATCTGTTCTTTTTCTTTTTCCTTTGCTTCTTTTTCTTCCATCTGTGGAACTGCATCTTTTGGAACTTCCTCAGCAGCTGTTTTGACTCCAATATCTTTGTTGATCTCAGTACCACTCTTTAAGGTAATGGCTTGACATTGCTCCTTCCCTCGGTTCTTTGGATTTGGTTCTGTGTTGCTGGGAAGATTACCTGGTGGTCTGTAACTCTGAGCATTGGCCAGTTGGCCGATTTGATTCTCCAGTGCTTTGATGGAAGCTGATTGGCTCTGAATCATGGCTTCATATCTTTTTAATTGAGCTAACATCTCTGCCATCACTGGTTCATTTGTCTGCTCCTGGCCTTTATTCTGTTGCTGGAATCCAGGTGGTGGATAGTTCCGCTGTTGGCCTGAATTGTTGCTCCATGAAAAATTAGGATGATTCCTCCACCCTGGGTTGTAGGTGTTGGAATATGGATTGTTCCCCTGCCTGTTGAAATTGTTGACATAATTCACCGTTTCTTCATGTTGATTTGATTCTGGTGCTCCTCCATATGGTGAACTTGTGGATCCAGTGGTAAGAGTCTCCATGAATTTGCATATTTGATCTAGCTTGGTGTTGACTGCTGTATTAGCTCCAACCTCATATATTCCTGCAATTCTTTGAATCAAACTTCTTTCAGTTGGCCACAAAGAGTTGTTGTTGGCCATTTCTTCGATTAGTTCCCAGGCTTGATCTTCACCTTTTGCCATTAAAGCTCCTCCAGCAGCAGCATCAATTGTGGTTCTCATTATTCCAGAAAGCCCATTGTAAAATGTTTGGACTTGAAGCCATTTTGGAATTTCATGGTGTGGACATTTCCGGAGTAGATCTTTGTACCTTTCCCAAGCTTCGTATAGAGAGTTTCTGAGTCTTGTTGCACAAAGGATGTGATGTCATTCCTCAGTTTTCCGGTTCTGGCTTGGTGGAAAATACTTTGCAAGAAATTTGGTGGCTAAGATGTTCCATGTTGTGATAGAACCTGCTGGTAATGAATGTAGCCAGGCTTTAGCTCTGTCCTTCAAAGAGTATGGGAAAACACGTAGTCTCATTGCTTCTTCAGCTTCTCGGTTGTAATTGAAAGTACCGCAAACTTCCAGGAAGTTGCTGATGTGGGCATTAGGATCTTCAGTTGCATTTCCCCAAACTGTACTGACTGCTGAATCATCTGAATGCAAGTTTTGATGTCACCCGCATTTGCTGGTAATGGAGGGAGTACAATACATGAAATGAGTCTGTCAACCACCGGAATGGTTCTGTCTCGAATGGGAATTGGTGGTGCAACCTCCAAAGGTTCAGGTTCCATGTTGACTAAAGCTTCTTGGGCTTCTCGCCTTTCTCTTCTCAACTGTCTGATAGTTCTTTCAATTTCTGGGTCAAACGGTCGGAGTTCAAAGCTTCTGGTTCGTCTCATGAAGTTTCTGAGAACCTGAAACACAAGAAAACAATAACAATAAGTAAAAAGAAATTAGATACAAGTAAAAGTATCTAACCCCTAAACTAATAATAAAAGATAAATAAGTCCCCGGCAACGGCGCCAAAAACTTGACCGGCGTAAACACACACGTATAACGCAAGCGTACGTATCGTTCAAGTAGTATAAAAAGTATCGATCCCACGAGGACTTAATACCTAAGTTATTAATTTTATGAGGTTAAATGATTACTAGTATCTAACAGGTTGTTTAATTGATTTGAAATAGCGACGATTCTAAATTTAAAGACAATAAAATAAAATTGTTTGAAGGTAGATTTTAAGAAAATTCAATATTAAAAACTATCTAGGGTTGTGATTTATTCCAATATTAATTAAAGATAAAGTGGTTATATTATAATTGGGTAATTATTGATTTATTAACCTGGAACACTAATGTATGTAAAAGCATCTTCCGATGGTCAATTACAAATACCTAGTATAATCCAATTGAACCATATGTCTATGTCAACCAAATTACCTAGATTCATTACGATTAAGTTCCAATTAAGACTACCCCGCCCGACAGGTATATTCCTATCCTGTAAGGAAATCTATTGAAAGGGTTATCTATCCTTAAGGAAGATCGTGGGCTATTGAATCTAAGGTCTTAAACTTAAAATCCCTATGTCTAGTTCATTTTAAGTTTACCTAATCAATTTAATTAATGGCCAGTTAATTAAAGAGCATTAAGATTAAGACTCAATAAATAAATCTTTATATTACCCAAATTATAATCTAACCCTTATAAACCCGTGACATTGAATTTCATCACAACCCTAGATACTAACTTAGTTATTACACATAGCTAGGGCTGGTGGTAAAAACTTGAAAATAAAAGACATAAAATGCTGAAAATAATTGCGTTAAAATAATACTGAAAAGTAAAAAATACAATAAAAATAAAATGCTAAGGTAAAAGGAATTACTTTTACTATTACTAATTTAGAAATCTCCCAATAAAATAATATATAAACTTGTGATATTATTTAACCAACCGACCAATCTGGCGGTATCCTGATTAAGTCCAATTAAGTCCAACCAGCCATATAGGCGGTAATATTTGTCCATAATCCAGCCATAAAGGCGGTACCAAAATAAATTTATTAACCGACCAATCTGGCGGTATCCTTGATTAATCAGGTTTAAACCAACAGAAAATAAATATACCAACCGACCAATATAGCGGTTTCCATTTAGTTGATTAAGTTAGGTTTAAACCAGATAAAATAAATTTATCAACCGACCAAACTGGCGGTATCCTTGATTAATCAGGTTCAAACCAACAGAAAATAAATATACCAACCGACCAATATAGCGGTTTCCTTTATTAAGTTTTATTTAAACCAGATTAAATAAATTTCCCAACCGACCAATCTGGCGGTATCATTTATTAATCAGTATTTTAATTAGTAAATATATTATTTTTAAGGGAGATTAAACTAAAGAGCAACAGTAAAAGAATTACCTTTCACCTTAGCTGTGGAAGAATTACCTCATCATGGTAAATAGTAAAACTGTAAAAAAAATAAAGAAAGTAACTATTATTATTACAAAAAGTAATTAAAATTAAATTACAAAAGTAAAAAAAATTAAAAAACAAAATTTTTTAGAGAGAGAAACTCTCTTTACACGGAATTTGAAGAGAGAGAATAACAACTGAAAAATGAAAATTCGCGCATATTTATAGGAAAATTTTTCACTGTTCGCGCGTCGCGACGCCAAGGTCCTCAGCGTCGCGACGCTGGATTTGTCGACGTGGCACAATGAGAAGGCGACACGTAGCAAGGCGGGCTGACTGTTCACGCGACACGTGTCAAGGCGGCTAATTCTCAATTATTGTGATGACGTCATTGATGACGTCATGCTGACGCGGCGACGACGTGGCGATGACGTGGCATGACGTGGCGTGGCGGCTGACTGTTCACTTGTCGGCACAATTAGGATGGCGACACGTGTCAAGTTGTGATTGGCTGAGGCTGACGTGGCAAGTTGACTAGGTTGACCTGCTGACGTGGACGATGATGTGGCATGACACATGGCAAAGTTGACTCGTTGACCGCTGACGTGGCTGATGACGAGGCGACACGTGTCAAGTTGAGTGAGGTCGGCAGCATATGATGTTGACACGTGGCACGGCGCACGTTAGCAGATTGGATGTGATGGTGACACGTGGCACGGCGCATTTTAGCAAAGTCAAACTTCTCAAATTCTGACATGTTGACCCGGCGCACTTTAGCAGATTCGGCGCATGCTGGGCGTCGCGACGCGGAAGGTCTGGGCGGCGCGACGCTGGAAATTACCAAAATGCCATTTTCGCCAATTTTCACTGTTTTGCTCCAAATCACCTCCAGAATGTCCTGAAACTTTATTTATCTACAAAATAACACAAAACACATCAAAACATTCACAAAACTCAAGAAACTATACAAAATATTAGATTAAATGAGTGGGAAATAGTGATATAAATACCACTCATCATTTTAGTAAGTCAGACATGATGAAGTTCAGATTGGTGGTTTTCCCTGTCTCATTCTACTCGACCTGGTGAAGGTTCTGTGGCTCTTTATTCCTCAATCTACTAAAATCATATATGTGAGTGGGAATAAGGATATATGTGAACGAGGGTCTCAATGAGTCTGTACAGATTTCTCATGATGGTGTCGCCGGATGAATCCTTAACAAGTACAACCATCTCATGTTAGTGTCGACTGGGGACATTTGCATTTTACCTAGTGTAGTGTCGAGTGGGTGACGATTACCACACAATGAATTGAAACTGTACTTCTCCTACCACACACTCATACGCGCCGAATGGACTGGATTTCAGTGATAACTGACTGTTTGGTGGAGATATTCATTTAGTAAGCGTCCACAGTTGAACATTTTGGCAAGCTCTCCGGCTATTTGAAAGTTAACTCAAACCACCGAGCATTATTCATACGGACCACAGGGACTCATAAACACACGAATCAATTGTCCATGCCTATAAGTGGTTCTCACGAATGAACCCACACTCAAATTGCCAAATAGTAGAGGACAAATGCCAGCCATCTGCATCATAGAACGCCTGACTACTTCCAGTAGAATCCACTATCATCTTAAGGCATGTCGAGCCCGTGGATTTGTATTAGGGCCTGCGCCTCAGCCATTTCGCTTGAAGCCAGATTTTGCCCCTAGGCGACAAGGTCTGCGACTGTGAAGCCCGTGGTTTGACCACTGCCCATGTCTTGCGTACCAAATCTTCGCATTGTCGAGTCGAACGAGATTGTTCATTACTGAAATCACCAATTCATTTAACATTCGTGACCAGAATGAACATGGCATCAACAACTGAAAGAAGATCTCGACATCGTGATACCCACAATTCGAAAGTTGGATTTCTCGGAGATTTGGGGGCCATATTTTGAGTCGTATCATTTGATCATTGTTCAAGACGGTAATCCGTCAAAGACCATCAAGGTCCCCGATGGCTTTGACAATGAGCTTCGCAACAGAAACGATATAAACCACTTTCTGGATCTTAAGGCTTCTTGGATTTTGTTTAAGGACTGCTTGTGGATTACATAGGCTCTGAGAAGAAAAAGATGTTTTTACAATTGATGATAATTGCTTTGTTACCAAAGACCCCTCTAGCAAAGAGACCAGTGTACTCGAGCGGCACACTAAGAATTTGTTGTATTGCTTGGAATTTGATTTGAGATCTGTGGATAAAATGGTTATGGGGGCTGGATGGATGCCCTGTAGGTAAAGAGTCATGTCTCCTGGTAGGGCTGTTTTGACAGCTTCTACTGCCCAGAGCAGTTGTTGTGTCGTCCAGGGAATTTACTAGTGGTGCTTTTAAAGTGTTTGATGAAATGCCTGAGAAAAATGTTGTGAGCTGTGGGCTTGGGAATTGGATCGTTGAATATGTTTCCTGGATCCGGTGTTTTGTATCGTCTTCACTTCCTCAGATGGTGATGCTTGCCAAATGGTTTGGACCTTGATGAGGACCTGTTATTAGACAAGGTTACAGCTTGCAGGGCATGGAGTTTCAGATGCTGATCCTCAGGGGTCTCTCCAACCAATGACACATTGGGAACAAGATAATATAAGTGAGCAGATGAACGAAACTTTAGTAGCTAGAAGAGTGAATGACAGTGTAAATCAGCTTGAGTATGCTGATGCAGCATCTACTCCTGGATTGGTACAAGAGCCAAACTCGTCCAGTGGTCAGAAGGCTCTGGCAAGTGGTGATTGTTTTGAATCTGATCACAATTCAAATGAATTTATGGCTACATAGAGCAGAGCAAGTGCTTTAAGTAAGTCAGATTGTCATCACGAGAATACTCATGCTGCAGAGTGGCCTTTGCACAAGTATTCAAATCATGATACTGTGCAATGCATGCTTCCTGAGAAGGATGGCTACCATATCAGAGATGTAGAGGTCAAACAAGTAGAATCGTTTAGTGATATGCAGGACCACAGTCGTGAAACTTGTCCAGGTTAGCACCAATATGCCTGTATCAGAAGACTGTCTGGTGGATGATCAAGTATCAATTAAGGCCAAAACTGACAATGATGCTGAGATTACTGATAATGTAGCAGGACCAGGCTCTTTTGTGGTTGTTGATGTTTGTGTGGAACATAAGAATCCTGATACTTTTAACAACCAGTATGCTCATGAAGAGATGGCATCTGTTGATACCTTAGGCACAATCTGACTCGACATTGAGAAGGTTGTAGGGGAGTACACTAAGCCATAGCACCAAGTAAGTGCATGCTGCTCTGCCAGGCTTTTAATAGCGATGGAAGGACAAGATTCACCCCCTGTGCGCTTAAGTCGAGTCATCACTGCACAAGCAACACACTCAGCAGCTTCACAAGCTTTTCACAAAGGCACTTAAAAGCCAGTAAAACTCATTCACGATATTTTACAGTATGAAATTTGGGATCACCCTTAGTCAAGTGTTTGGGGCTTATTGTCGCGTGGGTAATGGATTTGGTGATGGGTTATTCATGGAATGGACTTGTGGGGTGATATGTATGTTGAGACGACATAGATGTTCAGCGTAGGCTCTTTGAGTGGTTTTGCTCGTCCTGTATCTTTAGGCTGGTGGGGCAATCTGTTTTTTTTTTATCCATGCGACTCAGCTGATTGTTGGGCTGATGAGATGAATATCTTTTCGTGTCGAATGAAGAAGATGAGAGCTTTATTATGTCGTTTGAAGAATGAAAGAATAACTTCTTATGTCATCCGGAAGAGATGGTAAGTTATACTTATCATCTGGAGTAATAACTATGTTCTCCGTCGTTTGGAGGAGATGTTAATCTTTGTATGTTGTGAAGAGTCAACGACCACCTTGTCGTATGGAGAAAATAACTATCCTCTTATGTCTTTTGAGGAAGATAACAATCATTACATGTAGTACGAATTTGTTGGCAATCTATTTTGACATATAGAAATTAATCTATGTTTTATCTAATGGTACCTTAGTCAAGCTAAGTCTTCTTCCATCTCATGTCGGATGAGATCTTAAACAGGCGTTATGTGGTATGTCAAGTAGAATCTTTAACAAGTCGGGACATCCTCAATAACACTCTAATATCGAGTAGGACACTCATAACAAGTTATATACCAGACATCGTGAATGTCGAGTGAGCCATCCTAAACCAGTACCTAATTGTACCTAGTTGTAAATCGTTGTGTCGACTGGGACACGCATAGCATACTACAAATTATAATACCAACTATGACATCTATCACAAGTTTCATGTCTTTCTAATGTCGATTGGGACATTATTAAAAAGTAGAAGCCATACCTGGCAATATTAACTGGGATGTCCAAGCCAAGACTTCATTCGGGTACCGTCGATCGAGACACTCTCCTCACGCCAAATTCATGTCACCAGTGGCAAAAGATGGGAAATACAATTTCATTGAAGGGAATGGCTAATTACGATTAGTCTACTGGTGGGATATGGCTTCTTCTTTGGTGATTTTATGGACGGTCGTCTGATGGTGGATTTCCGCTTGCCCAATTATGAAATGCTTCTAATAGATCATATCAATTATTAGGATTTTTGGGGTGACCGTAGCCTCGGGCCTTTAGGAGGTTGAAGAAATGTGCTCCAATGTTTGTAATTATCTTTGGAGGATGGCAAATTTGGTGATCATAAGATCTGAAGTCTGCTCGTTGCGCGACGCCATATATGTATGAGTGTCTGAAAGGATCGTAGATGGAGAAATCTTTGCATGTTATGGATCGCTAAGGCCCCACGGTGGGCGCCAAATTGTAGACGCTGGTTTTCGCGGGGGTCTACAATTGAGATTTTATATAGGGGCACTAGCGATCTTGCAAAACAAAGGTGTAGAGTGAGCGCGAGAGTACTGCCCACCGGTGTGGTGGGTGCCGGGGGCACTCCGACGCCCAAGTCAGTAAATGAACAAAGGTAGTAATAGATGGAAGGTCAAGGTTAGATGCTACCTTGAACTCCGTTGAATGCCGTGAGGGCGGTAAGTGGCAGGAGTGGCGAGCTTGAGAATGTCCCATAGCTATGGGTAGGAGAGCTAGAAGTTGGATCCCCCTTCCTCTTGGAGCCTTGTTCCTTATATATCCACGATATAGTCATGTGTGCCTTTATTGATTGTCTTTTGATTATTGCCCGTTAGAACATGGTAACAGTCAACTTAATAAAGTGCCATCACTGCTTGCAGGTTGGAACGGATGGATTGTGGGTGGCATTATTGTGCCTGGGCAGTACGTGGCTCCTCCTTAGGCTTGGGCTTATGAATCTCTAGGCCACTGTTCACTTTAATCATTGGGCTTCCTCTGATGAGGTAGAAAACTTGGGCCCGGAGTAAAGGACAAAATTGCCCTTGGCCCAACTTTGGCCCGTACAGATATTCCCATAAAATAATCGGCGAAAGCTTGGCTTTCGAGAAAATTCTCTGTATTCTTTGGAGAAACAACCTTTATTCCAGGAACAAAGATCTACTGGGATGGGATGATTTAAAGTTGTTGACACTCTCCGAGAAATCGTACATTAATAAATGCACGTGACCTGGTGTCTCATTTGCTTTGAGCACATGGATTCACAATGGGCCAATCCAAATGATAGTCATTGGATTGATGTTAAGAACATCCTTTAGTATCTTAGAGGAACTAAGGATGCTGTCTTATACTATAGAGAATGAGAACTTGAAGTGACTGGGATCACTGCTGCAAGTTTCCTAACTGATAATAACGACTGTTAGTTGTAATAACGGTACTATAAAGTTTGAATAACGGAACAGTGAGCTGGAAATCTTCCAAACAAGATATTGTTACCGAATAAACAACAAAAGTGGATTATTGCTGCGGCTGAGGCAGCAATAGAAGCCATTTGGGTCGATAAAAAATCAAATTAGAATATATATAGTTCTGTTAGCAGCTGAGCTAGGCTACAACGCAGGCTAAAGAATTAATGGTCTCATCAACGATCCAGATATATACTTCGATATTCACTGATTCGTTCGGATCATACATCGTAGCGATGTGATGATCGTATAAATCGCATCAGATGATAATCATGCAAATCCGCTGACGAAAGCCTTCCTCAGCAGTTTGAGCGAACCGTACATAGTCGGGTGTAGGACACTCGAGTGACTGGCTATAGGCCAAGTGGGAGATTGTTGGACAGTTATGACCCACAACGTCACTATTTGTACAGATCATGGTGTTGTTGTACAAATTAACTATGTGACAAAGGAGATTGCTCTTTTATCATTTGTGATTAGATCACCTAGATATATAAATGATATGAGGTCCTTATGATTTTTTCCTGGATTGAGATGATATGAGACAGTATCAATCCACGAAGGATAAATCATTAAATATCCATAGTCAGAGTATTATCGACATTGGACATCGATAATGCGTAATAGACTAGTATTACATTGTGCACGTTATGAGGGCATAACGACATAGTTCTCTTATAATTGGGTATAGGATACTCATGCAAGTGTAGTAGGAGGTTGTGTTTTACCGATGGTATGAAAAACAGCTTCGCTCTCGATAGACCCCTCGAAATTCCATTGGTAGTATGACTATGTGTCTATGGAAGTCCGAAATCAGGGTATGTGTATTTGGTCTTAACCTGAGACTTGCACCGCTAATACTTGCGACAATCAATGTACTTTGGTTTTAGGTCGTCCAGGGCTTTAACAGGTTCTGTGTACGCCTTTGCTGGGTATATTGAGAATCGTAATGTGTTGGGTGTGATGTCAAGATGGAAGTATCACTCCAGTCATAGTGGAGATGATGGTCAAGTAGGATACGAGACTGGTTCTCTTATATGCTGCAGCTATCGGGATATTATGACTAGGTCATGTTTATCCGATTATAGAGACTAGTTACCAGAGATCCGATATATGCTTCGTACGGGGCAGACATATTTCCAGCCCCAGGCCTAGCACGTGACATCCGATACTGGATCGAAATACTGAATACCACGTATACTACGCCTGATATAGATCACATATTCCTGTAAGAATATTTCTGGAGAATTGGGTAGTCATGGCGCTTTGCTAGAAGCCAACCTTGTCTTTTAAATCGGTACAAACGTAGTACGAGGTACTTACGTGTTCGAATAGTACGATGACCGTATTAACTGCCAACATATCCGGGGATCTCATGGGTCGCTTCCCAAAGATTCACCGATGACGTATGACTCGCACTTTAATTAATTTGGGATTAATTAGATGAGAGAGAAAATTAATCTGGGATTAATTGCAGAGATATTTTATCTGGGATAAAATATTATCAAAAGAGAGATAACGATTAATTTGGAATTAATCAATAAAATAATATATTCGATATATTATACGAAATTGGATTTCGACGCGGAATTGAAATTAGATTTTAATTCGGGCGAACGAGTTAATTTAGAATTAATTCATTGGCGACGTGAATAGTGATTTTGCTAGGCATAATCATTTAATTACGACGCACAGAAAATTCGTTAATTGGAATTAGCGAACCCGAGTCCGGAAGTGTTTGTGAGCGCATTCGCATTTCGAATTCGAGTGCGGCACGAGCGTCAAATCATTCGTCACATCATTCGTCAATCAAGTGATAGATGTCTTTCACTTTGAGTGATTGACACCAGTCACTATTCATTGATTGATGGAAGTTGGTATAGCTTTTATTGTTTGACTTTTGAAAGCCAATTTTTGGAAAATCAATTAAATGAATTTTGGAAATTCAAAATTGGTATTAGATACACATTTTCCATCTAACCAACTCATCTCTCTCTCTCATTTACTGTTCTTCTCTCTCAGCCTTAGAGGCCATTTTTCTCTTCACTGGTTTTGCTAAAAACCGTGAGTCATGGAGAAGCAAATGTGTTGATTTTGTTGCAAAATCAAGAGTGCTAGCACACAACGGAGTCTTGCGAAGGTGAAAGGGAAACCGCACATATGAGCATGGAATTTCAACTAAAGCTTGGAGTCATGATGGAGATCCATGGCTGAATTTTGTGGACTTCAAAACAGCCCACTGCCGAGCCACTCTAGGAGGGAGCTTGAAGTTTTTGTTGTCCACTGCATCGCTCAACCTCTCGATGTAAGTATTCCGCAACTTCCTCGATGTATTCACATGTTTGTTTCATGCTTATTATTCGATCATTGGGACCGTAGAACTCCAACAGAACCAAATCCAAGGAACCGAGGGAATGAGCAATGTCAAGCAATTACTTTGAAAAGCGGTACTGAGATCAACAAAGATGTTGGAGTCAATGCATCCACTGAGGAAGTTCCAAAAGAAAGCAGCGCAGCAGAACCACAGATGGAGGAAAAAGAGGCAAAAGAAAATGATCGAGAAAAATTCACTCCACCTCCACCTTTTCCACAGCGTCTCCAAAAAAATAAACTAGACAAGCAGTTTGCTCGATTCCTGAAGATCTTCAAAAAACTGCATATCAACATCCCATTTGTAGAAGCGTTGGAAAAAATGCCCAGCTATGTCAAATTCATGAAAGACATTCTTGCACGAAAGTGAAGATTGGGAGATTACGAGATAATAGCATTGATAGAAGAATGCAGCACCATCATTCAGAGGAAGCTTCCCCCAAAGTTGAAAGATCCTGGCAGTTTCATTATCCCTTGCACCATAGGAGAACATTACTTCGGTAAGGCTTTGTGTGACTTAGGTGCCAGCATTAACTTGATGCCTTTGTCTATTTACAGGAAACTGCAGATTGGAGAAGCAATGCCCACCTCAGTTACTTTATAGCTTGCTGACAGATCGCTCATATTTCCGAGAGGTGTAGTGGAAGATGTATTGGTTAAAGTCGAAAAATTCATTTTCCCTTTAGATTTTATTATCCTTGACATTGAAAAAGACAAAGATGTACCTATCATCCTCGAGAGACCATTATTGGTTACAGGTCGAACAGTTATTGATGTACAAAAAGAAGAACTAACCATGAAAGTGCAGGACCAAGAAGTTACATTCAATGTTTTCAAAGCCATGAAATTTCCGAGTGATGACAAGGAGGAGGAATATTTCAGAATTGATGTTTTAGATAGTATCATCCAGGATACTGATGCAATGTAACTTTCCACGGATAAAATTGAAGCTTGCATCACCAACATGACTGACAGTGAGCTAGATGATGAAATTCTGGAATGTATCAACTATCTTGACAGAACTTTTCACTTCAAATCGACACCACAGGTGGAAAGTTTGGAACTACCGAAAAAGGAGCGAATCAAGCCTTCGATTGAAAAACCACCGCAGATGGAACTAAAGCTACTTCTGAGCCATCTCAGGTATACATTCTTAGAAAACTTTTCTGATTTACCTGTGATTATTTATTCGTTGCTAACATTTGAGCAGGAAGATAAGTTGCTGAGAGTGTTACGAGAACACAAGAAAGCCATTGGCATGACTATAGCAAACATTCGAGGCATTAGTCCATCATTTTACATGCAAAACATTCTGATGAACGATGAGTACAAAGCCACAGTGGAGCATCAACAGAGACTAAATCTAATCATGAAGGAGGTCATGAAGAAAGAAATTATCAAATGGTTGGATGCCGGCATCATTTACCCCATCTCTGACAACACTTGAGTGAGTCTTATGCAATGTGTGCCAAAGAAATGAGGAATTACTATAGTCACAAATGAAAAAAACAAGCTGATTCCAACAAGAACAATGACTGGATGAAGAGTATACATGGACTACAGGAAGCTGAACAAAGCAACAAGGAAAAATCATTTTCCACTGCCATTCATTGACAAGATGTTAGACAGACAGAAGAACATGAGTTCTATTATTTTCTGGACGGATACTCGAGGTACAATCAGATTTCCATCACCCAAAAAAATCAGGAGGAAACCTTTTTTATATGTCGTATGGTACTTTTACTTTCCGCAGGATGCCATTGGGATTATGTAATGCTCCTGCCACATTTCAACGTTGCATGTGTTGGACAATTATGACCCATAGCGTCACTATTTGTACAGATCATGGTGTTGTTGTACAAATTAACTATGTGACAAAGGAGATTGCACTCTTATCATTTGTGATTAGATCACCTAGATGTATAAATGATAGGGGTCCCTATGATTTGTTCCTGGACGGAGAATGATATGAGACAGTATCAGTCCACGAATGATAAATCATTAAATATCTATAGTCAGAGTATTATCGAGATTGGACATCGATAAATACGTAAAAGACTAGTATTACACTTGTGCACGTTGTGAGGGCACAACAACATAATTCTCATATATTTGGGTATAGGATGATCATGCAAGTGTAATAGGAGGTTGTGTTTTACCAATGGTACGGGAAACAGCTTCGCTCTGGATAGACCCCCTCGGAATTCCATTGGTAGTATGACTATGTGTCTATGGAAGTCCGAAATCAGGGTAGGTGTATTTGGTCTTAACCTGAGACTTGCACCGCTAATACTTACGATAATCAATATACTTTGGTTGCGGTCGTCCAGGGCTTTAACAGGTTCTGTGTACGCCAATACTGGGTATATTGAGAATCGTAGTGTGTTGGGTGTGATGTCAAGACGGAAGTATCACTCCAGTCATATGGAGATGATGGTCATGTAGGATACGGTACTGGTTCTCTTAAATGCTGCAGCTATCGGGATAAAATGACAATGTCAGGTTTATCCGATTATAGAGACTAGTCACCAGACATCCGACATGTGCTTCGTACGGGGCAGACACAATTCCAGCCCCAGGCCTAGCACGTGATCATCTGATACTGGACAGAAATACGCAATACTACGTATACTACGCCTGATATAGATCCTTTATTCCTGTAAGGTTGTTTCCAGAGAATTGGGTAGACATGGCGCTTTGCTAGAGGCCAACCTTGTCTTGTAAATCGGTATAAACGTAGTACGAAGTACTTACGTGTTCGGATAGTCCGACGGCCAATTTTACTGCCAACATATCCGAGGATCTCATGGGTCGCTTCCCAAAGATTCACCGATGACGTATGACTCGCACTCTAAATTAATCTGGGATTAATTAGAAGAGAGAGAAAATTAATCTGGGATTAATTGCGGAGATATTTTATCTGGGATAAAATATCATTTAAAGAGAGATAACGATTAATTTGGAATTAATCGGTTAAATTAATATATTTGATATATTAAACGAAATTGGATTTCGACGTGGAATTAAAATTAGATTTTAATTCGGGCGAACGAATTAATTTAGAATTAATTCGTTAGCGACGTAAATAGTGACTTCGCTAGGCATAATCATTTAATTACGACGCAACGGAAAATTCATTAATTTGGAATTATCGAACCCGAGCCTAGGATTGTTTGCGAGCGCATTCGCATTTCGAATTCGAGTATGGCACACAAGTCAAATCAAGCGTCAAATCATTAGTCGCATCAAGCGTCAAATCACTTGTCACTTTGAGTGATGTGACTTGACAACTTGATTGATAGATATGACTTGATGGTAGTTGTTGAAAAGCTTTTTGAAATCTTGAAATACATTTACTATTATTATAATAGGTGTTTGACTTTGATTTTGGTATTAGATACAAAAAATTAAAACAAATAACTTCACTTATTCTCTCATTCACTCACGCCCAAATGGGCATTTTTCTCTCCTCTAGTTTGCTCACTGCCGAGTAGTGAAGTGAAGCAAATAGTGGGATTTTGTGGCAAAATCACAAGTGCTAGCACACTTACGAGACATGCGAAGGTGATAGGGAAGTCCACCCATGAGTCGGGAATTGTTTGACGAAGCTTGGAACTCACAAATTGAAGACAAATGGACGAAAATAGTGAGCTTGGACTGCTCACTGCCGTGGACTGTCATGGAGCAGAAAATGGATTTTGTGCGTCAAAGCGTCGCTTAACCGATCGATGTGAGTATTCTGAAACTTCTTCGATTTGTATTCGCACATATTTCATGCTTATTATTGATCTTGGGACCTTAATAGAAACCAACAATGGCATCTAGAGCAAGGTTTGAGCATGAAAAAGTTTATGGCTTAAAATTTGGGTAAATTGTATTTGAGCATGATTAATGAAATTGGATGAATGATATGCTTAAATGTGTTTGAATTGAAGTTTGATTGGATCAATTTCAAGAAAATTGGATTGGATCATTTTTCCCCAAATTGTTGAGGCTTGGCCGAAACTTTAGAGCCCTAATTGTCTTGGTATTTTTTGATTTTGATTCATTGGATGAGTTAGAATCATTCGGGAATGTGATTTAATGTCAATTGTGGAATTAATTGGATTGAAATCGAATCGGACACATAATTCCCCAAATTGCCGAGACCTTGATGAATATGTATTGGGTTTGATTTTAATCAAAATGTGTTGGACATGTGATGATGGAAATAAGCATGATTAATTGTATTAATTGATGTTTTAGAAATGTTAATTTGAGTGATTAATCATGATATACACTTTAGGTTAATTAAATGTGAAATTGGATTTTTGTGTTTAATTAAATTGGGCCTTAAAATTGGATTTGGGCTTTAATGTTGTAAATGGGCTTATTGGGCTTTGTTGTACAAAGTTGGGTTTAGGCAAAATTGGTTGGATCCAATTAGGCCCAAAACCGCATCCATAAAGCCCAAATGCGACTTAATGGACCTTTAAAGTTTAATTGGGCCTAATGGGCCAAGATTGATTTCTAGGCTTATGGGGTAACTCCCTGATTGGATTTTGGTTATTCGGTTTGACCCGAGTTGACCAAAAGTCCACGCCTTAAGAAATTAATTAAAAGCCCATTGGACTTTAATTAAATTAACGTTGGACGTTAATCGGGCTTTGAGACTCGTAGCGATTAAATTTGGAATTTAAGTCGTAAAGGTTCATAATTAAAGTGTAGTATTTAATTTGGAATTAAATAAGCGAATTAGAATTAAATGCATATTGAATTGGATTTAATTATGTAGTTTAATTTAATTCGAGAATTCGTACTTTGAGTACTTATTCGCAAAACGAGTTTGACTCGAACAAAATCAAATGATCACTAATTATCAGATTAATTAATTTGATTAGATTGATTGATAACATGTTTGTGTGAATACATGGTTGCGATGCATGAATAATGTATATCGGATGGATATTAGATGGGTGGGGCAATTTTAGAAATTGTTGTAATAAATTGATTTATTAATTGGACCTGCAAGTCTAACCTTATTACCTCTCATTTCTTTGTATTCTCTTCTCACATATTCCCTTCAATGTAAATGAGGTTTCTTTAGAAGTGTAGTGTAACAGGTAGAAGTAAATACATGTGCTAGCGGGAGAGAGAAAGGGAGAGATTTGATCTAGGATCAATGTGTATAGTATCCATCCGCATATCATTATTAATTTATTTATACGCGCTTTATTATGTGTTTAGAATGCATGTTTAAGGGTGTATGATGATGAGACCTTAACAAAGATAATAAATTGGTTGCCAATTGCACTCGAAAAACCCTCGCTAAATATTAAGCGTATTTCCTTCCATTGAGTGATTCTTACTCAAGATCTAAGACGGCATTGGTTTGTTGGCCAAAGTCAAGGCCTTTGTCAGTCGAGGATGTGTTTGAATCACGAAGGCTTTGTTCCATATTAGTGTCTTGTCCAAGTTGTGGTTTGTTGGCCAAAGTCAAGACCACTTCTTATCCATCGACATTGATTACGAAGCTTTCCATGGTCAATGGGTCGCGCTTAACTGGGATCACTAAGTTTGTTGTGCCAAAGCCAAGGCTTAGTTGATTCAGAGGAAAATGGTTAGGTAATACATTGGATGTATTGGCATATATAAGATATATGTTTCGGACTTGGATGTCCCCTTACCGGATCTAGGAATTGGATTGGATCCAATCGATCTTAGAGATCTACCTAGTTAATTATCATACAATTTGTTGGCCAAAGTCAAGATTGTGTGATATTTAACGGGATCCTAGCCCACTAGGAAACACGGTTTCCCGAGTACTCGACAGAGGGTTAGAGGCTCGCCGAAAAATAGTTGGAGGCAAGAATTGAATTTTCAATATTCGTTTAATTACTTTCCATACGCGCTCAATCAAATATCATTCGTCATATAAATTAAATGTTAGTTGGACTAATATTTAAATTGTTGTTTTAATAAATAGTTGGACTATATTCAAACTATTCATTATAGTTTATTTTATAATTGGATTATAGTAATCAATATAATTGATTTTAATCTATAAAAGTATAGTTGATTATATAGTTGGACTATAGTAATCATTATATTAAATAGTACCTAAATCGTTGATTAAATAGTTGGACTATTAAAATCAAGATTAAATTGAAAGATTGACATTTAAAACACAATCCTAAGGAAAATGTGTTTAAATGGTTTAATTTTCATATTGGGAATAATTTCAGGATGGTCCTGGAAAATAATAAGTTACTTTATTTGATAAAATAACATATTATGCCTATGCCCGGAGTTAAGCAAATAGTGGAGCATAATCTTTGGAAGATTTATGTGATGATAACTTTAGTGCTTAATCCATTAAGCTTGTCGTAGTAGACTCCTTAATTTCTTTGTCAGAACTAAGGATTAGATCCTTAAAGTATGATAATGAAATTGAAGGATCTTCATAAATCTATGATTAGATTTTAGAAGTACTAAAATTGCAATACTTAACTCTTGGAGAGTTAATGACTATTCTCAAGGAGACAAAGTCAAAGTTTGCAATAAGGCAAATAGCGCAAGGCGCACATTACTTCGATATTCTAGAAGGCCAAGGCTTGGCCAAAGGCTTCTGGAGTGTTGAAATTGGCAAAGGCAAAATCATTATATTCTTCTGGGAAGATAAAGGAAATATCCCAAAATTTCTGCCTTAAATGTGGCAAACGGGATCGCGGAAGCGTGACTGCCGTTGGACAAAGCAGACATGAAGGAATTGAAGAACGAGAAAGGCTCTGACTTCAAATATGTTTGTCAACATTATGTTCACAGCTAGTATTAAAATTATATTTTAAATACTTAGTGTGGTACATAAATATGTATTGATGTTCAGAATCTGTTTTGAAAAGGATATTGACTTCAATAGAGATTTATCTGCGAATTGTAAACGAGACGAAAGTCGCTGTTTTAACCGTAGATACCTAAGTTTAGGAACTACCCTCGGGTATGTACCTAAATTTGGAAACTGTTATAATGTAACTAGTTTGACTAGAAACATTATCTCTTTATCAGTGTTTAACTCGCACTCTAAATTAATCTGGGATTAATTAGAAGAGAGAGAAAATTAATCTGGGATTAATTAGAAGAGAGAGAAAATTAATCTGGGAATAATTGCGGAGATATTTTATCTAGGATAAAATATTATTTAAAGTGAGATAACGATTAATTTGGAATTAATCGGTTAAATTAATATATTTGATATATCAAACGAAATTGGATTTCGACGCGGAATTAAAATTAGATTTTAATTCGGGCGAACGAATTAATTTAGAATTAATTCGTTAGCGACGTAAATAGTTACTTCGCTAGGCGTAATCATTTAATTACGACACAACGAAAATTTCGTTAATTTGTAATTAGCGAATCCGAGCCTGGGATTGTTTGCGAGCGCATTCACATTTCGAATTCGAGTGCGGCACACAAGTCAAATCAAGCGTCAAATCATTAGTTGCATCAAGCTTCAAATCACTTGTCACTTTGAGTGATGTGACTTGACAACTTGATTGATAGATGTGACTTGATGGGAGTTGTTGAAAAGCTTTTTGAAAGCTTGAAAGACATTTACTATTATTATAATAGGTGTTTGACTTTTGATTTTGGTATTAGATACAAAAAATTAAAACAAATAACTTCACTTATTCTCTCCTTCACTCACGCCCAAATGGGCATTTTTCTCTCCTCTGGTTTGCTCACTGTCGAGCAGTGAAGGGAAGCAAAGAGTGGGATTTTGTGGCAAAATCACAAGTGCTAGCACACTTACGAGACATGCGAAGGTGATAGGGAAGTCCACCCATGAGCCGGGAATTGTTTGACGAAGCTTGGAGCTCACAAATTGAAGACAAATGGGCGAAAACAGTGAGCTTGGACTTCTCACTGCCGTGGACTATCATGGAGCAGAAAATGGATTTTGTTCGTCAAAGAGTCGCTTAACCGATCAATGTGAGTATTCCGTAACTTCTTCGATTTGTATTCGCACATATTTCATGCATATTATTGATCTTGGGACCTTAATAGAAACCAACAGCATGATGGCCATCTTCTCAGACATGCTGGAACAAAGTATGGATGTTTTCATGGATGATTTATCTGTGTTTGGAGACTCGTTCGACCACTGCTTGTAAAATCAGGACAATGTGTTACAAAGGTGCGAAGATACCAACCTAGTACTCAACTGGGAGAAATGCCACTTCATGGTGCAGGAAGACATTGTCCTGGGACATCGGATCTCACAAAAGGGAATCGAGATAGACAAAGCAAAGATCGAGATAATTGAAAAACTACCTTCACCATCATCTGTCAAAGGGATTCACAGTTTTCATAGACATGCAGGATTTTACATAAGATTTATCAAAAACTTCTCCAAGATTGATAAACCTCTATGCAATCTGCTAGAGAAAGACGTGCCTTTCAACTTCACCAAAGAATGCCACGAATCTTTTGAGATCTTGAAATAGAAGCTGGTCTCTGCCCCCATCCTAGTAGCACTGGACTGGACCTTTCCATTTGAGGTGATGTGCGATGCTAGTGATTTTACTGTAGGTGTAGTTTTGGGACAACGTAAAATAAAAATTTTCCATACCATTTACTACTCCAGCAGAACTCTAAATGAAGCTCAACTCAACTACACAACCACTGAAAAGGAGTTGCTCGCAGTTGTGTTTGCTTTTGATAAATTTTGCTATTATCTGTTGGATCCCAAAGTGGTGGTCTACACAGATCATTCAACAATCAAATACCTGATTATGAAGAAAGATGCCAAACCCAGATTGATCCGTTGGGTTCTTCTATTGCAAGAATTTGATGTGGAGATCTGAGACAGGAAAGTGACAGAAAATCAAGTGGCAGATCACTTATCGAGGCTCGAGAATGGAGAAATAGCTGGAAATGAACTGACAATCAAAGAAAACTTTCCAGATGAACAGTTGTTTGCCATGAAACAACAAGATGTCCCTTGGTATGCTGACTATATAAACTACATAGTATCGGGAAAATGGCCGTTGGAATGGACTCATCAACAACGAAAGAAGTTCTTCACAGAAGTCGAGCATTATGTCTGGGATGAGCCATACTTGTTCAAATGATGTGCTGATCAATTACTGAGGCGTTGTGTTCCACATGAGGAGGTCAATAATGTCCTTCAGTATTGTCATTTATCACCATACGGCGGACACTTCAACGGAAATAAAACTGCAGCCAAAGTCCTATAATCAGGTTTGTTCTGGCCCACTCTGTTTAAAGATGCTTACTTATTTGCTCTTCAATGTGACAGGTGCTAAAGAACGGGAAATATTTCGAAGAGAAATGAAGGACCTCTGTAAAATATTCTGGAAATAGAGATATTTGATGTATGGTGGATTGATTTTATGGGACCCTTTGTTCCATCATTCGGAAACCTGTACATACTAGTTGCAGTAGACTACGTCTCCAAATTGGTTGAAGCAATAGCACTGCCATCAAATGATTCAAATACAAGCGGAGGCCTCCTAAAGGGGGTTAATGTTAGTATCTATTTTAGAGTGGGCCGACTATTAGGGGCCCTATGTTTTAATATTGGTGTTTATTCTAGAGTGGGCAAATGTTAGGGGCCCAAGATTTTATTTGTAATAAGGATTGTTACCTAGGGTTATTTCAGGCATTTTTTAACATATTACAATTAGGGTTTCCATTGTACTATTCAAACAAGCTTTTCATTAACAAAACGCATGAATGTTTTAACCAAAAAAAATAATATTGCCATCATGCACATTGGTGGTGAGGTCGTGATGGCTAACCAAGGAATGGTGGATTCTCTTCAAAAACTTATTAAAGGGGTTGATGTCCATTGTGCGTTTCAAGCAATAAGGGGTTCGTGAGGCTTTGTTCTTCACGGGTTTCTAATCTTCAAACCTCGTTATGCTTTCCTGGGCGCTCATAACAATCTTTTATGGGTTTCACAGGCTTTGTTCCTGCGGGGTTCACAGGAGTTGCGTGGATAACAATCTCTTGTGGGTTTATCTGGTTTCGCTTCTGGCAGGTTCTCATCAAGCTTCCCATCCAATTTTCTTATAAATTGGCAAACATGGACTTTTAAAGTCAGATTCCCGAGACTTAAATGTTGTATTTCCTTTCGAAACTATGTACATAACATGTGAATTGCGTGATGCACATATCCACTGGGATACGTCTCAAGAGTCAATGATATGTTATCCAAAGACTCCTTACTCAAGCCATCCCTAATGAATTTAATTTTATCTTCACGGTTATCAGACACCATTCCTAAAGAATTACAACAAGTATTACATGTCATGCGTGCATATTTATAGCAAACACCCATTCTTTTAGCTCTTTTTTTTCTTATCATAGGTGCTTCTTCCTAAACCAGGCAGATATGAAATAAAAGAGTCAGAGGAATCACCTGCCAATCGGACTCATGCTTCAATAATCCAACGAATGTCATTAGGTATATTTTTGATCATCAGTAGTCTCATTTGATCCATTCGAGCTTTGTAGACTTTCATCAGAGAGTCTTGAGGGAGAGAAGGAAATTACTTGTGAAGATTTACGAGAACGTCTTCCATCATGTCTGTGACTTTACCTACAAAATTAAACACACAAAAATAAAACACACCAAATCTGAATATATACAAAAATTGCATGGGTTGGCTCCCTGCTATCGCTAAGTTTTACGTCGTCAGCTAGACATGACTACTCGAACGTAAGGCTGGATCTGAAAGTGTGACACTATTTTTTCGCTCAAATGATTCTCCCCAATAGTGCTTGACACGCTGGCTGTTAACTTTGAATATGTTGTTGGACTTAGGGTTGTATATCTCAACTAATTCGTAGGGTAACACCTGAGTAATCACAAATGGACCTGACTACTTTGAATTCAGCTTTCCAGGGAAAAGTTTCAACCGTGAATTGTATAACAACACTTGTTGCCCTAGTTCCAGTTGTCTGCGTACTATTTTTTTATCATGACATTTCTTGGTCTTTTCTTTATACAGTCTGGCATTATCATAAGCCTGTAGGCGAAATTCCTCCAATTCGTTGAGTTGGTGGAGCCTTTTCTCTCATGCTGCCTGTAGATCAAGATTTAACTTCTTTAGTGCCCATCACATTTTATGGTCAAGCTCCACTGGCAGATGGCATGCTTTCCCAAACACCATTCGATATGGAGACATACCAATAGGTGTCTTGTAAGCTGTCCGGTAAGCCCATAATGCGTCATCTAGTTTTGTAGACCAGTCCTTCCTTGTTGATCCAACGGTTCTCTCAAAGATTCTTTTGATCTCCCTGTTTGAAACTTCAACCTCTCCATTTGACTGTGGATGGTAGGCAGTGGCAACTTTATGAGTAACTCCGTATTTAGATAGGAGTGCGTCGAAGTATTTCGACCCCTTCATTGCCAAATAACTTGAATGGATTATTAGGCTTCATCCTTGGATGCTTGGATCCATACTTCGAGGCTTGTTTTCTTGATGCTCCATGTATCATATCATTCTCCCTTTCTTTAAGAAGATTGGTCCTCGAATCTTTAAGGTCAATCTGTAATGTCCAAACACTTTATCTCTAACCAAATCTGAATTTTCTTTATGTTCATTTTTTTGTGGCACATGATTTGTGTTTTTTTTTCCACAGCCCACGTTTAATTTTTCTCCATTTTTTATTTTGAAATTTTTGAATCCAACATATGCAGGATGACAAAAAAAAAAAAATTAACAGAAACAAGATTCAAAGAAAAGAAAAATTAAGAGAAACATGACTCAAAGAAAAAAATTTAACAGAAACAAGACTCAAAGAAAAGAAAAAATCATAGAAAAAAAAAGAAAAAAAAATTAAAAATACACAAACTATAAGATATAACCTGCTCTGCAACCAAAGCTGTGATACCAACTGATGAGAACATGCCTGGAGCGAAGCCAGACAAACCCACAAGAGATTGTTATCCACGCAACTCATGTGAACCCCGCAGGAACAAAGCCTGTGAAACCCACAAAAGATTGTTATGAGCGCCCAGGAAAGCATAACGCCCCTAATTGCTTGAAACGCCACAAAGGACAGCAATCCATTTGATATGTTTTCGAAGAGAATCCACCCTTCCATGGTTAGCCATCACGGCCTCACCACCAATGTGCCTGACGGCAATGTTAATTTTTTTTTGTTAAAACATTCATGCGTTTTATTAATGAAAAGCTTGCTTAAATAGTACAATGGAAACCCTAATTGTAATATATTAAAAAATGCCAGAAATAAACCTAGGTAACAATCCTTATTACAAATAAAATCTTGGGCCCCTAACATTTGGCCCACTATAGAATAAACACCAATATTAAAACCTAGGGCCCCTAACAGTCGGCCCACTCTAAAATAAATACTAACATTAACCCCCTATAGGAGGCCTCCACTTGTATATTTTCGACCCCTTCATTGCCAAATAACTTGAATGGATTATTAGGCTTCATCCTTGGATGCTTGGATCTATACTTTGAGGCTTGTTTTCTTGATGCTCCATGTATCATATCAAAGCTTGTCCCTGACGCATAGATGTCAATCAAGTCGTTACTTCTTATAAATATTATTATCTATTTGTCTTTAACTAATAATTGTGATTTGTTTTGTTATTCTCTTTTATTTTCTCCGACAGGATCCAGACTTTTTGACTTTCACGATATATTTTACTGTTTAGTTAATAATTGTCATTTGGCAAGTACTAGTGCTATTATTACTCACCATTTTTCAGGTTCTATAAATTCAGCTCGTCATCGCACTCTGAAGACATCCAATTTTTTTTTAAAAAATAAAATGGAAGCCACTTCAAGAAGACGAGTTGTAAATATCTGTATGTTTTACGGTACTAGTATTGGTTCTAAGCCAGAGTTCGTTGAGGCAGCACATGAATTGGGTAGTGTTATAGATGAAAGGAATATGCATCTAGAATATGGCGGTGGCAATCTTGGACTAATAGGATACGTTTCAAGGGCCGTACAGGAAGGAGAAAGTCAAGTTTTGGGTATTATCTCAAAACCTTTAGCAGAGGCGAATCTTATAGGACCATCAATGTTTGAACGACTTGTGGAAATGATTAACCGTGCTGATGCTTTTATTGCTTTGCCATGTGGCTTGGGCACGATGGAGGAAATATTTACAGTGCTATCTTGGGCGAACTTGAACATACACCAGAAACCAATTAGGCTGTTTAACGTTGATGAATTTTATGACTTTCTTTTTGTGTTTCTTCATGATGCTCGGAGAAATAGGTTTGTGTCAAAGCCTGTAAAAGATATTCTCTTCACTGCCAGAACTGCCCATGATTTAATTGACCAACTTTTAGCCTTTGAACCACAAATTGACCATATCATTTCCAAGATAAACTGGTCTAATAATGATCGTAATAAGAAGCATCGAATAAATCTGGATCTTAAACTTTAATTTTCTTCGAAGTAGAATTCCAGCTAACCAGGTACTGTTTTCTATAACTCTTCTTCTACTTTTTTTAGACATTGGAGACAATGTCTAAATTAGGTTTGGGGGAGGGGAATAGTTGACTAGTATCTTATTTTATTTTTCATTGTGTTTTTTTTATTTGATTTTTAGTCAAAAATTTTAAAAAATTCAAAAAAATAATTAAAAAAAAAAACTAAGAAAATATTTTGTGTTTTTTTAACTTGACTAATCAGGTAAAATTGGTTTAAGATAGCTGTGTAAGGAAATTCCACTCCTGAGACGTATCTCAACTTATTTCGTAACAAGAAATTTTTTGTTTATTTCCTTTTGAATTATTTAATTTGTGAATACTCCATAAAACTGACTAAAATAGATCTTCATATGCTTAGTTGACAGGTATTATCAACATGCATGGTATCATACAGCCATGAGTTGTAATTGAAAAGTTTTTAATATTCAGTGCTCTAGTTTAATTGGAGAAAGCATCTAAAAAAGCGATGTAATTTTTTTAAAAAAAATTGTGTATATTAATAAAAAAAACATCTGAGATCCGAGTAATTATGTCCGAAAGGGTGTTTTAACACCTAGTGCCCTAAAACCAACTGGTTTGGGAGTCACTGGCGCAAAGCTCATTGCATGGATTAAAGATGTTATATAAAAAGGATAGATATCTGAAATCCGAGTAATTAAGTCTGTAAGGGTGTCTTAACACCTAGTACTCTAAAGCCAACTGGCTTGGGATTCCCTGACCTAAAGCTCGCTACATGTTTGGAGGTGTGATAAGCGGTAAATATATCAATATTTACCGT